>BHDV01010944.1:155661-186768 GCA_005406045.1 Adoxophyes honmai
TAGTCCTGTCCGTGATAACAGATCGATCCCAGTAGAGCGTAGCACGACCATTCTCAAGAACTGGCGTCGGTGTGTATTTGTAATCAATTAATGACCTTGCTCTCCTTGTTTGACCCACATCTCAAATTATTAATGAAATTAATTAAAACTTAATGAAATAAGACACTGTTGATTGAAACTGCGTTAGATTCACTCTTCCTTTGAATCAGACGGTGTCAATGACTACAGATGTAGCAGACCGGATTAGAAATTGTTCACAGAAGCGACAATTAAGTCGAAATGGCTTTAGTTCAGAACTTGTTTCTTCTCGCTTATTTTACGTGAGTCGGTTGCCGACTTCTGTCCGACAAACATACTTGATATACTGGCGTTCAGCGAAGTAAAATACAATTCAAAATGTTTTTAGTTTCAGTAGAAGAAAAATAAAGTTTTTTTTAACAAGCCAAAAAAATCAAGACAAATCCAACAAAATCAAGACAAATCCACTACTAAAAAATATAAAAAAAAATCAATCGACGGTTTGGCTGATCTCTACCTTACCTATAAAATAAGAATAATATGCGGGCGTTATGTCATTTTACTATCTAGTGAAGCAAACCGGCCACAGATTGAAAATAGTGGATCTTTATAGTGTGTAGACTCGTACAGACTGAACTCAGAGCTACGGCTTGTCGCTTCTGCTACGGCATGCTCTTGCGCAGCTAACTGTACAACGAAAGTGAAATCGATCGTTTACTTACTCCACTTTGCCGGCGCCGTCTCCATTGTTACGTCAGTTACGTCAGATGGCGGCCACATGTGGTTCAGTCTTCAGTCTATGGTAAAAGTATGGTTACTAACTGCTTTATAAAAAGGTTTGTTTCAGGTTTTTTTAATATAATTATGAACATTGTGTGTTCCATCGCTTGAATAAAATAACGTTGTTTCTTAAATATTGTTACTAAAAATTTCACATGTTTATGGAATTATAAAAATAAACAACTGTCATTTAATAATCTCAGTGTTTAAAATTCAAATTGAAATACACTTTATTGAACATCACAAAGTATAATTTGAATAAAGAAATAAAAAGACAAGGAGATAATGAGAAGCTTTATTACATTACATTATCCTATGTCTGAGTTTTACCGAATTTTTAAATTAGCACACACAACACACATCACCAGCAGAGAACACAAAACGCTGCAGAGTCAAAACTATGACTATTTCTCGTTTTCTAGCCATTTAGTATATTTTATAGGTTCCAAGTTTGATAAAAGACCTCTGATATATTTATATCAGTGACAGGATGCTAGCCAGTTCCCTTAAAATAATCCTTTGTGGTGATACCATTACAATCTTTAGTTTAGTCTTCTTTGACCACGGTAGAACTAAGCATTAATACCTTTATGACTAAGATAGCTTACAATCGGAGCACGCTATTAATTCCTTAACAGGCGAGGCTCAATTTCATGCATATCTCCCTCCCTTTAATTAATCGGGACGTCAACGATGGCTATCGGTAATAAACGGTAATAAACTGTGTTACAACGGAAACGCGCCCGGTAATCCGCTAATAGCGTGAAATTAAACGATGCAATTTAAGGCGATTTCCTCAAAATAGGGACGAATTAAGATCGACGCGGATTAAAGGCTCGGTAATGCGTTAACGTTTTATAGTGGAGCAGTTGTGGGCTCTGTGGCCTTTGACCTGAAGGCCCTGAAGCCTCTCAGAGGTTTTAGGTTAGTAAGTCAGTTGTTTAACAGTTGGCAGGTCTGTTTTTAATGTTCTGTACCTACCTAAAGGGTGAAAATGGGACCCTATTTCTGAGACTTCCCTGTCCGTCCGTCCGTCCGTCCATCTGTCACCAGGCTGTATCTCACGAACCATTACTTTTACACATAACTGACCGGTGGTCAAAAATATGGCCAAGTTAAACTTATTAATTGAGAAAAATCGAACCTTCAAGAGGTCTTAATTATACCAGGAATACAAATAGAAAGGGTAAGAAGGCCTGAAATGATAAGAATAAACAATACAATATGATTTGAATATTTAGTTGTAACTAAATTCTGTGGTTTTGCTCAATTTATTGTTTGCGCGCCCTTTGAAAGTTATGAAAAGGGCCGGGCCGCAATGTGGTCAAACTCATTTCATTACATAGGTTTAGAGTTAGTCCAGTCCAGCCATAGTATTTATAAACATAATTATTGAACTTCGAAAAGTAGTTATTAAATAAATTGAAAACAAAACTAACAGCCCTAAATGAATAAGTAAAATAAGAAGATCCAATAAATTGATAACCTCTAACCTCCCGCCAACCTCCTGCAGATATTTGACAGCTGTAAACTTTTTCAGGGTTGGCGGGGCAGGCGAAGGGCAAAATCCATTCAGCTACCACAGTGCAAATAAAAAATAAAAATCTTTAATGTCTCAACATTGTTTAAGCAATAAATATGTAATTATTATTTTTTAATTACCAAGAAGCGACGGACTCAAACAGTGAATGAAGTGATTGAATAACTATACAACCTTTTTGATTATACGCATAAGATTTAAAAAAAAAGTAATTAAAAAAAGTAAAAGCACTGTAAAATTTAACTGTGCATGACTTGTAGTCACGAAAACACCACTTTGAGCACCTGCATTAAAAAAAAATTTTACACAAACAAAGTCGTGGTCTTAATCAAAAACTTAACCTCTCGTATGCTACGGAGCAGATCTGCTCCATTTTAAGGATATCTTTTTTTTTTTATTATTTTAATCACCATAATTTGTAGATATCGAAACAGAAGAGGCTCGAATGCGGTATATTTTTCATTTCCCGCATACGAGGGGTTAAAAGTGTAATGGCTCTAATGTGACACTTAATTTGTCGCCAAGCACAGCTTTAAGCTGTATTTTGACAACCTCAGTGCCATTCGCGCTGTCACGTTAAAGAAACACTGTTGCTGTAGTAGATTCTTATTTTTATTTTATTTCAGTCTCCCCTCCCTTTATTTAAATTTACAAAAACAAGAGCAAAGATTTGTTTGATAAAATACTTAAGTGCCCGCAATACCCCCTATCCGACAGGTCGCCATTAGTAAGGAGATAAGCCAACCCTTTGTTTGCATTGCCTAACAAAGTGCGTCAAAAAGACTTAAGTGCGTCCAAGTTACACAGCAGTTGTGACCTTTTATCTAGGAGATGGGTCATTTATAACCACGTTGTTTACCTTTGTTAGGGTGCTTCTGATAATTTGTTGCAAATCTGTCGGAGATTGAAGGTTTGTTTTTTCAAAGAGGCTAACTAGAAAACTGGTTACATTATGAAAAATGCCCTACCATTATTTAATTTTTAACAATTTCTATTAAACCCAAAAGTCCATTGGGTGGGCCTTCTTACTAAGATCCAGGTTCTCCGGCGAATGTGTAAAACAGCTGAACTTATGAAACTTACTTATGGAACAAACGAAAATCGTTTATTTGGGTCATATTCTTCGAAACAAACAGCATCATGTTCTGCGAACAATAATGATGGGTAAAATACCCGGGAAACGCAAGGTTCTGAAGTATATGGGAGTAGAAAGGCATTAAGAATGTAGAGTTGTTCAGATACACTACGGACAGGGTGCGATTTAAGAAACTGACTGCCAACCTTCAGTGATGCAGGAAACCTAAACTAAGACTGATCTGACTTACAAAATACTAGATTCTCTAAGATTACCAGAACAGGAACTATTGACAGAAATAAATTTGAATAAACAGCGACTTTACATGGTTTGTGTTGAGGCTAACTCAGCATCAATTTTACGTCAAATACCAAACATTTTGAGATGATTCTCAGTTAGTGCTAGGCTCAGGTTGATTCAGACTGTCTTAAAACTTTTCCAGTGCCATTAAAAGTACGTTAGAATTAAAACAAAGACTAAGCTCTTGATCTTAAGCCTTAAGCTCTATAAGAGTGGTATAAAAATTCATAAAGAATCTTAATGCTGTATAAGAGAGATAAAATGGAATAATCCGTGCCACAGGGCCGGGTGAGACGAATCGGCCGACCAATCCGACTTAAGAAGATTTATTTCATGCAAAGTAGGAGATAGAAAGCAAAAAATAATCCTCTTTTAGTGAGATAGGGCCCTATGTGACCCTAATGGTAATTTAAAATAAAACTCATTAGTAGTCTCTGTGATTAGAAAATATTGGTTTTGTTTTACGAAATTGTGTCGGAAATCTAATTTGGACATTTTATAGTCATAGATGTCATTTTTGTCACAATTTTCAGTTTAAAGTAAAAAATAAAAGCGGCATAATAATTATCAAATTACACACATCACTCATTTCCACATTGTTGCCTTAATTTCCTCCACTTTGTTCGAAAGATCTAATATTATTTCTAAATTAATAATCTTATCATTAAAGTTCCTAAGTATTAGCTGTGTTCTTTGCTTGTTTTTGAAATCTTATTTATCAACTAATCAAGATTAAAGTTTCTTGTCAAAGAATAATAATTGTAAGCACAGGAAATTATTTATTAACCATAAAACGTAGATAAACATGAATTTCGTTCAGTTGATGACGAAAATTCCCATTAAATTTTACATTAACTTTTATCAAAAGTGACGTTAAATGATCGTTCTAAATAATAGGATCATAAATATTTTTATAACGCTTTAGTTAAGTTACGACTACTCGATTAATGTATTAGTTACGATTTCTAGAAACGGAAATGAAATGTATACCTTTTACATGTAATCGTATGAATCGGAAGTGACAGTGATTACGCTTTATTGTGTTTCATTAGTAAATAATAGGTAAAATATCCAATGACAACAAGTATACAAAGTTATTAAACTATTGTAAATGATTAACGATAAAAAGCTCATTTCTTTTGACTCCGTTCCGATTGGGCTCCCGTTCATCATCTGTTTTGTAATTGTCTGGATTCCTCGTGATTTTTTTGTTTATGATTCGTTTGCTTTTGTTTTGAGTAAGTACCTACTTTTCATTTTTTTGTAGGTCGTGGAAGTGATTTGTGTAATATACCAATAGTGCTTCTATAACGAATTTATTATTAGTTAGGGCAATAACAACTAGAACAATAAGAGCATTATCAGATGAGTGATAGCGTTGTATCTTTGTTTGGTAAGTCAAGGCAAAATGTTATCAGCCTTGACATTCACCTTGACCTTTGTTAATTGTTTTTGTAAATTATTATAGATTACTAACTCAAGAACAATGTTTTCTCTAACCTTAAATAACTAAGGTTAAAAAAGGCCACGTTAAATTATCATTCACAGCCTGTTTTTTTAATCAGAATGAAGAAAACCGTCTATGAATTATGTCGTTGAGTCATATCGCCATAGACGCCATAAACAGACAAACATACACCGTGACGGACGCGAAAGTTGCAGATGTCAAGATAGTAAGCGATTCCCTGAGCGCGTGCGTGTCGCGAAATCTTGATACTTTTCTATCGACCGAAGGAAGACTTTACACTGAAACCACAATTATGGCATGGGTTCTGTCTATTAAAAATAAAGTCAAATACCTAATCTATTATGCATGCATAAAAATATTAGGTAGCCGTGTACATGATGCTAGTCTACACTAAACTTGGGTTTGGATTACTATTAGTTAAAGGAATTACGAGAGGTTAAATAAAAAAAGAGGCTAATTAGTTTGAGTCTGAAAGGATAAAAGTTACTGTCTTTAATTAAAAAAATATTTAATTGACTGTTTTTTTTACTTGCGCGGATTGTTTTTTTTATGCATTCCTGTTTCAATTAGATTTCTGTCAAGAAAAAAAAGTCTAATAGTAATGGAAAAACGATAAGAGAACTAAGAAAAATTAACAAAAAAAAAAACAAAAAGCTAATCTTCCGATTAAAATAATGAATAATTATGAGTAAGTCTTTCTTAGTAATTGATAAAAAATGAAAAGAAATCGATACCTCCTACGTATACTGGTACAAGTGACATTTTTCAGATTTTTACTTTTTTGCATTTTTGTGATTAGGATGTCTATATTTACCAACCACAAAAATTTCATACCGATATTCCTATTAGTTTTGAAAATAAAGTGACGTATATGAATGCATCTAACACAGTTTTTCAAATCGGGCAACGTATACTGATACAACACGCTTGTATCAATATACGCGGTACAGATTTGGCCGCGGGTTGGGGAGCGCCGAGCACAACTGGTAGTTGTCTCACTACACACGTTAGCCATCGCTGCGTGCGGACGGTATAAACAGTAGATGAGTAGCGTACATCGCACTACATAAATTGATTATACACAAAACGTGTTATAATTGTGTTAAGTTAATGTTATTTATAATGTACAGTTCCTAAAATCTGAATACTAATGTAATACCATTGCATAATGAAGCCGTCTAGAGGGAAAAATCTCGTTTCAATGGTTTTGAATGAATCAGAAGATAGGGATTCGAGCGGTAAGTATTAATTAAAGTTTGTAGTATAATTGTGAGCAATTTATACTCAAGTTTCACGTTGGTTATCAAAGGGTATTTAATTTTATTGTTTGTTGTACCAGTATACGTGGTACAAAATTTCTTTTGAGTAAACTGATATCTTACTGCGTATATCGATACAAGTGACTTGATGCTTTTTAAACGGCTTTATACTTAGCTTACCGCGTTTGTTTTATTCTTTATTCGTTCATTCTTGATAGGCAGAGCACACAATACGGTACATAAAACGATGACTATTTCACGTTTCGTGGCCACTTATAGCATATTATTTTTTGGTTTCAAAGTGGAAGGTACAATAGTGACAGGTTGCTAGCCTGTCGCCTAAAATGTACCAAAATCTATATCCTTAGTCACCTCTTACGACATTAACGGAAGAAATGAAGAGGTGTTATTCTAATCCCGACACCACACGGACGATAATTTATTCAAATTAATGCATTTAAAACCGTTTAACTGAAAAAGTTTTATTTTTATTTATACATACGCGGGACTCCATCACAACTTAATTTATAATGCGGCCGAAACGTCGAGTAGGTAAATAAATAAAGTAGTGATTGAGTCCCGCGTATGTATAAATATGAGTGAGAATCGCGGAAGCTTGAAACATTATAAAGTTTTATTTTTATTTTTTATTTTTTATTTTTACTTTATTTCAGTTTCGCCGATGCCTTTAGGAGCCGAAACGTTACGAGATGAAATTGAGTTTCTAGAGAAAATAGACTTAGATTGCATAGAGTCGGAACCATTTTTAGAAACTGTTCTCCTTGATAATGATTTATTGCAGCAAAGCCAAAAGAATGATTCACCGAATTCAGTGTCTTATCAAATAATTACGGTCGACGCAGATTATTAGACTAACATTCATCACTCTCGTCATACACACTCGACGGTTTCGGGTACTCCTGATTTGGCCTCCCTTTAGTACATTGCCGATCTGGTCGATATAGTTACGTTCTTCGAGGGCGCCCTCGACCGACTTGCCCTAACACACTTCCCATGTAAATTTGCTTACATATCCTTGCTTCATCCATTCTCTCCTCGTGCCCAAACCAACGCAGCATACCTTTTTCTACCCTTGTTATAATACTCTCTTTCAGACCGCACTTCTCTCTAATCACGCTATTACGCAACCTATCAGTAAGTTTGATACCACTCATGCTTCGCAAAGAACGCATCTCAACTGCATTCACTCTACTTTCATGTCTCTTCTGCCACACCCAACTCTCGCTGCCATACATCAAAGTAGGTACCAGTGCCGTAACTAGGGCGGTGCCAGCGGGGCCCAGGCACAGGGCGCAGACCCTGGAGGGGCGCGGAAATGACCAGACCAGTATCTTCAAGGGCGCAGTTTTGAAAGCTCGCACCGGGCCCGTAAAAGGCTAGTTACGGCACTGGTAGGTACTAGCACACCGTTGTGAATAGCCAGACGAGTATTCTTAGAAATGTCCTGACGACTCACAACAGAGTGAAGTGCTCCATTCATTCTATTTCCAATAACTTGTATTTTCGTAGTAAAGTAAATAAAGGGCCAAAGTTGATTGAAACTTATTGTGATCGAAGATTGTATTTTAATAACAATAATTGTAAGACTACGTGATTAACACGTTCAGTGCTATACGTATCAGAAATGAGCGATCGGAGAGTTTGCGTTGGTGCGGCAGCGATGACCGCTAACTATCCCAGCTTGCGGGAGCCATAACAACTACAAATTTCAAAACCAAAAAGAGACAAATATATGTTTGGGCTTCAATTGTCAAGTACTACTTGAATAAACTGATCTAAGGGTACGAATCATTTTTGATACTAACGCACTAGATTGTGATAATTTCACTCTAGTGCTGAACGTATCAGCTTTTACCGTTGTACTTTAGTGCTATACGTATCATTTTTGATACGTACCGCCATTTGTTTTTGCAAATAGGAAAATAGTGATGTACCGTTGCGATAATTATGTCGTGTTATTTCTTTCGCCATCAATATGAAACGATCGCGTAGGATTTTAGACCGAGTTTTGGTAGAAAACCGAAATGGAGATTTGAGTTCCGAAAAGCTAAAAATTATAATTTTGGAAAATAGGTCAATAAAGATTGCCAGTGACTAAAATAATTCAACGAATTCCACCAAAATGCATCTAATATCGTCCAATTAGGTTTTTTAAAAAATTCGACAATAATATCGTCATTTTTCAATCAATAAACAATGAACATCGACAGTCGATAAATATTTGTATCATTTCACTTCCCTTTTCAATTATCGATAAATTTTAATAAAGTGCGGTACGAATCAACTTTGACTCGTATCATTAGTACTCCTGTGCTATACGAATCAAATTTGATACATAACTTAGATACCTAATAACTCAAAAACTACGCTTACGAACCCTGTGCGATGATAAAGGAGTGTAGATTGGTTTAATAGCATTCCATTTCAGCAAAAACTACTTATAAATATAAGTTTTTCAAGAAGTTACCGACCTTTGAAGGTAGGTCTAGTTACGCATCAAAAATGATGCGTAACGTAGGAGTGGCAAGTCAGCATTGAGTCAAATTTGATACGTACCGCATTCTTGGATAGTTTTCGGAATTCAGAGCCGCACAGAACGTGTTAAAATTAAATTGAGATGATTATACATTTATTTTGTTTATTTGTTAAATAATAAGAAACTTATCCCAAGACTGACCGAGTGATCTTAGCGTAATAATGATTAGCACTTTGTTAATTTTTTCCTAAATAAAAACAATTAAATTTCACTTTTACTATGGTAATTTTACATACATACAATCACGCCTGTATTCCTAAACGGGGTAGGAAGAGCACACAAAACGCTACATAGACAAAACAATGACTATTTCACGTTTTGTAGCCACTTCTAGCATAATATTTTTTAGGTTTTGAGGTGACAGGTACAAAAGTGACAGGTTGCTAGCCTGTCGCCTAAAATATACCATAACCTATGCCCTTAGTCGCCTCTTACGACATCCACGTAAGAAATGGAGAGATGTTATTTTAAACCCGACACCGCACGGAGTAATTGGTAAATGTTTGTAAATGGTAATTTTAAAACATTAATAGCCGTACATTGGTACAAGTGTCAAACGATATCAGCGTATATTGATACAAGTGACAAAAACGTTAATTAATCGATAGATAAGTGGCAAACAGCATCTATTTCATTTATCATTGTAAGACATATAGGTATTTCGTCTAACTATTTATAAACAATCCAAAAATATCGTTAAATCAGTAATCGGCGTATTACACGTATACTGAAACAAGTGGTAATTGTCTCAGTATACCGCACTACTACAGGGTGTTAAATACGCGTATACTAGTACATCTACAATTTTCTCAAAAACTGTTAGAAATTTCAAAATTCCATGAATACAGAAAAAATACAAATAATTTATTTAGCACAAATCCAAAATTTCGAAAGATTTTATCATCAATTGATAAAGTTACAGGTTTGGCAACCTTTGAACAGCTCTCCTGTAAAGTTGTCATTTTGCACTTGTACCAGTATACGTAGGAGGTATCGAAATATTGACTAAAAAGAGGACGAAACTTTTCACACCCTGACTGTAAGAATCGAAATTGATTCCTAACCCACAGCAGAACGTTGTCAACTTGTCACAATAAACGTAATAAAGATTACCTTTGTCAAGCAAAGCAATATCACTACGACGTTCACTGTAAATAGTTTCAATGGGGATTAGGAATCAATCAATCAATGTTCTCTTAATTGTGCAAATGAGATTGTGTAGTCTAAGTACAAAGCCATCAAGGGTTTTTTCAAGTCCAGCGGTGCTCTAAAAATGGCAGAACTGGTTGCGGCGTGAGAATACGAGTTGTAGAAACGGCTAGACAGTAGACATCGCGTGTCGATTGCCGGGATGTTAGGCCGTGGGTTAGTGGAAAGGAGAGCGGGGGGGAAAAAGTAATTTGTAATTTGTAATAGTAATCCGACCACCAAGAGTATCTTCGGAAATGAATCGTCATTCGTTGATCTTGTTACAATTCTCAGACTTGCCTGATTTTGTTCCGTTTCTTCGCTTTAACGGGTATCGCACCTATTTTTAAGGCAGGAAAGGTTGGAAGATGCGTACTGCGCCATGAAAATTAATATCAAACGTATTGACGTGTGCTAAAAAGTATTCTAACATATTTTTTATAAGACAGCAGTGAAGTAAGCTAGGTATTTTAAATCGTATGTAAATGGTTAACGCAGATACCGGTTCAGAACCTCCTCAAGTCGTTCGTCATTCTTTATTCCATCAATAAATACAGTCATGGCTTCGCCTCATTAATTTGACGTTCGGGTGTCGATTGGTTTTGTTTTGGCTTTGGTAAATTTTACGCTTTTGAATGTTGTAGCTATTTGCAGTGGTTTTACAAATTGAGACAAAGAAATGTGTGTTAACAATTAAACAACAAAATAAAAGTAACCAGCGTAGTTAGCGTAATAGACCCTCTTCCTTAATAAGATATCCCAGTGTTCGGGTTTTCGCTCAAAAAACCTTTACATTGTGTGAAAATTTGACCCAGGTCACAGAAAATTAGGCCGGACATACACAAACAAGCCTGTATAGCACATTTATAGGAAAGTAACATACAAATATGACAAAAAAGTTACTTGCACAAAACTGTACCAGCTACGTAATATGTATTCCTGGCTTTACCTTTTTCTTGTTGCCGCTGTGTATAGAAACGGTAAATAAAGAAACAAACGCAACAAAATCGCCCCGCTCTCGCTTACTCTCCGTATCCGCTACCTAGTCTGTCTGTCGCGTATGACACATGGTGATCGTACTTAGTCGCATTCTTTTGCGCTATTTCGTACAATCAGCGGTTGAATTTGTGAAAGGAGATTCCTAGGAAGGCCTAAGTGGCCATTATGTGCTAATTTGAGATGCCAAGTGTAATTAGAAAAAGTTTTTGAAAGTCGAATAATTTTTAGCTCGTTAATATTCTTTTATATTTTTGAGAGAATGATGGATTCGTTCCCAAGTAGTTTATAGTTCTCCGTGTGGTGTGGTTTAGGATAACACTTCTCCATTTCTTCCGTGGATGTCGTAAGAGGCGACTTAGTATTGTATAGGCGTCAGACTATAGTACTTCTTAACTTTGCTAGAAGTGCCCACAATTAAATAGTTACCGTTTTGTCTATGTAGCGTTTCGTGTGCTCTGCCTGCCCCATTTGGGATTACAGGCGTGACTTACATGAATGTATGTATGTAAGTAGTTACCTCATATCTTTAATGATTGGTCGTAAAAATAATTACATTGTTTTATAGCATATTTGAATTTGGATTTGAAAAACGCTTAACTGAATAAGGGGCTGATAGTGATGCTAATAGCTGAAAAACAAAGCCATGCATCTCATCCCTTTGGCTAGTACTTACACTGATTTATTAAACTACTGGAACCCTTTTGGGAAGATTAATCGTTGCTTTAATCGCCTGTTTAAGGTAGTATAGGCAATATTGGATTTCGGTCAATAATACTGAACCATTGTACAGTCACGAACCGAGATTGTTGAGCCACTTGCCACTGTTCGCAATTTAGACGTGTAATCAATGCCCGATGTGACCGACTAGAGGTCAGCTATTGGGTTAGTATTACTCGACCAAGTTACAAACATAGGTGTAAGGCTCAACACAACAATCCCTGTTCGCGATGGTAGGTACATTTATATAAAGTGATCATGATCAAACAGATGACAAACAGAATCTTTCGTTATTCCTAGCGTAGGCTTTTAATACATAACATACATCTACATACATCACGCCTGTATTCCCTAATGAGGTAGGTAGGGTAAACGTTGCATAGTCGAACACATTACCATTTCATGTGGCATAGCTTAGTCTCTTGTTACGACATCTACCGAAAAATGCAGATGTGTAATTCCAAACCCGAAACCACACGGGTTATAATTTAAAATCCAAAAAATCCCATAGGATATACTTAATACTTAGTCAAAGTAGTGCAGTAAGGTATCGTAAAAAACAAAGATAATATTAATGAATGAACCAAATCGATACATCATACTTGTTACGCAACGATGTATGTTGATGAAAAAACAATCGTAACTCCACACAATCAATTACTTTGATTGATCGCTCGCGTAAGTATTACCATACAGACCGGTGTTTCCTGCTTTGTTCTAATAATAGCAACTTAGAAGTAAGTTAACGTACTTATATTAGGCCTGTATTTCCAGATGGGTAGGCAGAGCAAGAAACGCTACGTAGACAAAACCATGACTACGTCACGTCACTATTATACCCACCAACTCAAAACCTAAATCATCATCAGCCTATATACGTCCCATTGCAGGGCACAGGCCTCCTCTCAGTATGAGAGGGCTTGGGCGATAGTTCCCACGCGGGCCCAGTGCGGATTGGGAACTTCACACACAACGTTGAATTACTTCGTCGCTGTGTGTAGATTTCCTCACGATGTTTTCCTTCACCGAATAGCTCGTGATAAATATCAAATTTGAAAAAAGGCTTCTAAAAAATATGCATTTCATGAATTCCGTCTATCCCATTTGGGAATACAGGCGTAATGTATGTATGTAGACCAAGATTCGATTTCAAAAACAGCTGAGAGGTTAAGAAAGTAGGGTAAATGCCCCAGTGCTTGACACTGTAGGTACTAGTATACGGCGTGGGAGACATAGGTTTAATTGGAATGAAGAAAAATCCTCTCAGTACCAATTTAACTACATTTTATATACCAGTAGATCGTCGAGCACTCGGACCTTTACCTTGAACATTGTAATAAATATTATAACGTCCTTAATTAATACATGTTGCAGCTTAAAATTGTACACCAGCAAAATAAATTACAACTAGATATAATACATGACAAGATTTCACATATCAAGAACCGATCAATAGAAAGTAGTTCTTCGATCATTTTATTGAATTTATGACGTGAGGTAAACAGCCGTGTTATGGTGTCTATGACTCACTTAAACGTGAAGAAATTTAATGGAAATAATCATGAGAAAATATTGTAATTTTATCTACACGGTACTTTTCTATACATCCAAGTACAAAATACCCTTGATTTTAGGTTTTATATCTTTAGATGTTAAAAGTTCATTTATTTTTTGATGACTAGCTTTTGGAGTTCCCCTTTTTTAATCCGCATCGCTATTTTATGTGATTTGTTTTGCTGTGTAAACTAGAAGTAAAAGTACACTAGACTTAAATTTAAGGAGAGAGTCAAAGCATTAGAATTTTACCATCAATTATCGGTATGTAAATTTATTTGCTACTACTTTCTTTATACTTGGTCGCTTATTTTTTGTGTGGCCAACAGAAGGTCAGTATAAGGTACGTGTACCCGGTCTCTAGGACGGCGAGAGTAATAAATTATTTTATTAACTGGATTGATGAACAACTGAAGTTGAAGACCGGTCGTTCGAATCGATATTGATATATTTATGAATATCGGCCAGGACACACGAACTAGAATAGTTTTGGCGAACATTTTCGAAGTGAAAGTATAATAATATGTATAGTACAAATGTAAACAGTGCACCTGCATTTCCAAAGAGGAGTAGACATTAATCGTTATGTAGTAAATTTTTCGTTGTTTAACTTTACAGGCCGTTTTTTGCGATTTTAGGTTTCACATTGGAATGAAAACCGTTTTGGATTTAAGAAAATGTGTGAGATCTCGGGTAAGAACATCATCTCTCCTTTTCTGCCGTGGATGCCTTTTAAGAAGCTCTTAAGGAAATATATTTAGCTACGTTTTAAGTGACAGTCTAACAACCTGACAGTATTATATCTTTCATCTGTTATTAAACCTTAAAATATGCTAAAATTAGCTTCGTCTGCTCTAACTACCCTAGAAACATAGGCGTGATTGTATGTATGTATGTATATCAAGAAACTCGTCGACTGTACAAATTATTCCACACTAGCCTAGGATTTATTAATGTGCAACAGCCTTTAGAAGTTAATAAGCGAGCGATTGTCCAATCGAGTCGCAGGCGCACGTCGTTCAATTGTTTCGTTCATTACGGTGAAAAGGAGAAAATGACCGTTTCGCTTTAACATTTGTCGCGGTTGATAGTTTTCTACGCAAGGCGTTAGGTTTGCAAGCTGTTATTTTACTAGTCAATTGGTTGCAATAAACTATGTTCGTGGAATGTATATCTATCTTCAAAATCATCTGTAGGTGAGATAACATAATTAGTATACTGAAAGAGGGTTAAGAAGTGATGATTTTCCGTGTTATGTTGGGTTTAGAATTACACCTCTCTACAAATAGCAACTAGGGAATTAAATATAATTATATTTTAGGCGACAGGTCACTATTACGTATACCTGCACCTGCTAACACAAAACCTAAAAAAGATTATGCTAGAAGTGGCCACGAAACGTGAAATATTCATGGTTGTATCTATGTAGCGTTTCGTACGCTCTGCCTACCTCTTTAGGGAGTAAAAGCGTGATGTATGTATGTGTGATTTTTACGCAGTTTCACGTGAATGTGATTCTTTAGATTTTATTTTACGGGTCTTGGCCGGCAATAAGTGTTTTATTTTATTTTATTAGTTGAGGATATACCAAACTCGTAAAGTTTTTCTTTCTTTGGCGTGGTATCTCTTACACACGCGCCATTTCTATTTATCAATGATTTGTGTTATGATTTTCTATTGCCTCTTTTTTTTCTCAATTTAACTGTCGATCAGTAATTTATTGCTCCTTTCTACCGTTCAAAAGGTTGACAGCTTTAGTACTATACTAACTAGTAACTTACTTATCAACATTTCCTTATTTTGTTTAGTATGCTTTTTTCTTACGATATGGCATCAATTTAATTTCACCTTACTAACATTTGTAGTAAAGACTTGTATCTTTAGTTACTACATAATATGTAAATGCTCATAAAACAAGCCGTCGGTGTGTCACCAGCCGTAATAGACGCACAATTGAAATCACGCCATTTTGCCAAATGAGATTAGATAAACTGGGCTTTCTCGACCGTTATGTTTATGTACCATTTCATTTGATCTTGATGCGGACTGTACCCGTACAGTTGACCACCTGCGCGTCCAGTGTTGCCAGGAAATAAATTAGAATTTGGGTGCAAAATATTGCTTTTTAAAACTACCGTGAGACTAGTGAAATAAAATGGACACACTCAAAGCGTGGCTCACGATGATGAGAGAGAGAGAGAGAGAGATTTTGAAGAGAAACTTTTAATAATAACGATAACATAACAATCATTATTTATTTCGGACAGTTACAAATATCCAGAAATTATAATTATCAAATATTCGTATTTGTAAACATAATATTCATATTAGGTTAGTACGAAATGCCGTGTGGTGTGAAACGAATAAGGAAATTTATTTAGCGTATCGCACACTCTACCTACCCCATTTGACGTATGAAATCTATACTAATGTTATAAAGCGGAAGAGTTTGTTTGTTTGTTTGAACGCGCTAATCTCAGGAACTACTGGTTCGAATCGAAATATTACTTTTGGGTTAGATAGACCATTTATCGAGGAAGGCTTTAGGCTATATAACATCACGCTGCGACAAATAGGACCGAAGAAACATTGGAAAATGCGGAAAAAAACGGGGGAAATTAGTCACTTTTCCACGCGAACGGAGTCGCTGTTACACGTCACAGCTTTTTTTCACGACGATCCTTGGTCGTTTTAACACGCATTGGGGGTTAAAAAAGCTACAAAACCTGAGTAAATAAATTGGCAACACCGTGCCCAGTGCCTTCCGATTGTTTCCCAACAAATCTTGATCTGTGTAGTCGGCGCACACGCTGCATAGAACCTATTTGTTATTTCGAGTTTGTTTGGATTCAAGATTTAATTATGGTAGTTTATGAATAATGACTGTAGCTGTTTGTTATACACAAAAGTTAACCTCATTTAATAATAAGTTGCACTTTTTCATGTAGATATCTACAGTGTGCAATGTTACCATTTACATAGGTACAATCATTTTTTAGGGGTCCGTATCCAACGGGTGAATTACTTAAAGGTGGTATTACTGAGACTTTACTGTCCGTCTGTTTTTCTGTCGCCAGGCTGTATCTTACGAACCGTGCTAGATAGACTGTTATTTTCACAGATTACGTATTTCTGTTGCCGCTATTACAACAGATATTGAAAATAAAATAGTTACTTACGGAACCCTCCCATACAACAAACGTGATAATTAATTACGAGAGTCTCTTATACTACAAACGTGATTTAAGTATTTGCAGTTTTTGGTACGGAACCTTTCGAGCGCGAGTCCGAATTGCATTTGGACAGTTTTTTATTTCATTTCTGGAACAGTCTTAAAGTACCTACGCATATAATTCAGATTCTTAATTACAATAGTCTGACTCCTAACGCAATAGTGATTGAAAAGGATGTCTTATAAGGATGACCTGAATAATATACCGGATATAAATAAAATAGAAAATATCACAACGGAAACAGATAATTATATCTAACCTGCCAGTTTCCATTTCCGTCGTCAAAGAAAATCGGAGCAGAAAATTATCTGAATTCCGTACAAATTATCTAAATTAAATTAAATGCCCACATTAAATGGTTTAGCCAGATTTATGCGTTTCATGCAATTTTCCAGCTATCAACACCATTGGACGGCTAATTTAGTAGGTAATTCAATTTGAACGCTTTTCAAGTGTTTTCATTTGTATAATCCGCTTCGGAAATGAGAGATTCATGTAATTGGCTGTTAAGGGGCCTACTTCTGCTATTTTATCACGCCTGTACCTACTACAAAACAAGGTAGGCACTGTAGGCAGAGCATACGAGACGTTGTATAGACGAAACCACGACTGTTTGCGTTACGCCGCCACTTTTAAGGTAACTTAAATATGTTTCCGTTAGACAAGCTCTAAAGTAAAAATCGTAAGCCTCAATCGTACATTATAAAGATGTGTGAGAAATCTATGCTTCAAATTTCCTTAGTTAATCTGTACGAGGTTAAAATGCTAAATAACAGTCTAGATTTCTGTACCACGCGTAATATTAAAATATTTTTTTAAAGATGTTTTTGGGATTTATATCTATCCGATTTTTTGTTTTGAAGAGAGTTTAACATTAAACTACCGTGAGACTCACTCATCTTATAAAATACGGATAACTCACGTTATAAATCGAGTTTAGCTCGACATGTTTCGGACTAATTCGTAGCCCTTCATCTAGGAGCCGCGGCAGCTGCTGCTGCCAAACGCGAACTGCACGCCTCGGCTCTCTTCGCGCGACTGCTCGTGCTCGACGAAACTAACACTGGCTCACGACTACCCTCGTTATTATCGTCATTTATATTACTGTCAAAAATAGGGTAGCACACAACACTAACTACATCACTTTGTAAAGGCACCTCCACACTCGCTGTTGATTTATAACGTGAGTTATCCGTATTTTATAAGATGTTGAAGAGAGTTAGTACACAAGCACTTACCCTGAAGAAAATTGAGTAGAAAAATTAAACTATTTAATTCTTTGTATTTACAAATCAGGGTTATGTGCACTCGGCGCCTTAAGAGTTGTTCTTATTGTGACAGCTAGTCTTAACAGTGGTACTAAAAAAATAAGACAAGCAATATAACAGTCTATTAAACGCCTCGAACTAGATTACTTTCCTTTTTATTGTTCCGTACTTGAAGGATAAAAACTGGACGCTATTACTAAGACTTAGCTATCCGTCCGTCTGTTTGTCACCAGGTTGTATCTCAAGAACGAAGGTAGCTAGTAGAAAATTTCTCAAATTATGTATTTTTGTTGCCCCTAATACTAAAAGTAAAATAAATGTTTCAAGCAATAAAGGTAATTTTTTTGCTCTTTTTTCTTGATAGGTACCAATAATGGCAACGGTAGGTATTTAAAAGATGCACAAAAAGCTCAGTTGTATTTGGACTTTGGTAATCAATAGCCAAACTAATAAAACATAAATATTTAAGGGGGCTCCGATACAAAAAAGGTGACTATTTTTATTATTCTTGCTCGATATCAGTAAATGGTAACCAGTAGGTCTGGTAGGTACAAGTTTACAGGCGATAGTACGAAGCCCTCCCTCCACAAATTCGACACTTGGTCTTTTTTTTCAGCTTGTATTTGTGTCGTTATATCGATAGTTTTATCGATTCTGAACTTATGTATTCACAATGATACTAATCTCAAACATACTGACGTACGCGCAAATAAGATTAACCCATTTTCAGCGTTCGTGTTCCCACGCAGCCATGTGCGCCGTGTGGGTGAGCGCGCGCATAGATTAGCGGCGGTCAACGAAAGTGACATTTGACATGCTTTTCCACGTTTTGTTTGCATAATATCATCTTACAGGGTCAAATGAAGTTAATGCACGTTTATAAACATTGCGCGCGGGTCCATTTCTGTTTTAATTAAGTGTTAGTTTATGTTTTTTTTTCCTGTTGATGTCTTAAGAGGCGACTTAGGACATAGATATGTTTAAGGCAACAGGCTAGCAACTAGTAAATATTGTATCTCTACCTGAAATCATATTAAATATAGCTACGTTACGTGAAGTGTGGTCTGAAAGAGAGTATTGTAACAAGGATAGAGAAGGGTATGCTGCGTTGGTTTGGGCACGTGGAGAGAATGGATGAAGCAAGGATATGTAAGCAAATTTACAAGGGAAGTGTGTTTGGGGAAGTCGGTCGAGGGCACCCCCGGAGAATGTATATCGACCAGATCGACGATGTACTAAAGGGAGGCCAAATTAGGAGTTTCCGAAACCGTCGAGCGTGTATGACGAGAGCGATGAATGTGAGTGAAGCGAGAGAAGTATGTCAGAATAGAAGCGAATGGCGCTCTGTTGTCTCTGCCTACCCCGCAGGGAATAAGGCGTGACGGTTATGTATGTACCTATGTACGTAACGTGAAATAGACGTTTTATTAAGTAAGTATCCCCATTACTTCATTGTCATCACTAGATGCTACAAATGTCAAGTTAATGTTACCAACCATTGATGAGTTCCTTCCTGCCGAGGCTGTCTCGGTCAGAACAGTAGAATCCTACTACTAAATCATTGTATAATCATTTGATTTACATATTTACACAAGTTTAATAAATTCCAGCTGTATCGGTAACCGAGAGGTAGGTTAACACGTTCGTGTCCGGTGACACGTCTGTGACCAAAAAATTCTTACTCCTATGCCAGTGACACATATTATTATCTGTGACCATATTAATCGTACTCCTGACCACGATAATTTCGCCCGGCATAGCTTAAGGGCTCAGTGAAACGCTGCCGGACGCGAACGTGTTAATTCATCAACAAACAAATAGTAAGACGAGAGACAAAATTAAGCTTGATCATTTAAAAATAAATATTCTTACTCTAGATAATGATTTCAAACACATACAGACTCAGACAGAGATTTCACGGTTGTATTTCCGACGGGTAGATTTAGCAATAGCACGTTTACAGTCAGAAGGAAGAGCTATAATAGTGGCAGGTTACTAGCCTATCGCCTACATACACCTTATCCTATTTCCTCATCCGCTTCTTACGACGTCTATGGGAAAATAGAGAGATGATTCTAAAGCCTACACACGTGGGCTAAATAAGTACATAGGGTGTTTAAAACCATAAATACACATTTAGGTATGCTTTAGGCAAAAGGCAACCTGACATTATGATATCTTTTGTCTTCTACAGACAACAATCACGCTTGTGCTCCCACACGGGGTAGGCAGAACACACGGAACGTGGCATAGACAAAACCATGATTGTGCACTTCTAGCATAGCAATCTTTGTCTTCTAACGTAACGTCAAATACTTATCTTAATTTTGTCTTTTGTCCATGCCATTTTTTTGTCACTGACTGTATTTCTTCCTTTCTTTCTTTTAAAATACACTGACAAAGTCGCCAGCAAAAGTTAGTTCCTCAAACGCATCAGTAGTTGTAGCTCTCCGCAAATATTTCGTCGCCTCACTTGCCAACTCAAACAACTTAGGGGGCGTTCAAATGTTTAGGTTTTCCGCAGCTTTCCTCGAGTGAAACCGTTTACAAGACGTGGAAACTCAATATTAACAAACATTTACATACACTTGGACTATTAACAGGGGTCTTTGTTTATTGTTTTTAAGTGAAATGAAGAATCAACATACACACACACATAAATCACGTCTCTGTTACACTGTATGTGATCGAACTTACCTAATCATAAGAACGTTTACATTACGTTTATATGACCAACCAAAGCGGCCTAGTACCTACCATTTCCATGACCTTTTCATTGACCGTAAAGGATTTGTATAGACCATTTCACTAATACAAGACCGCTAGCGACGCGTTAAAATTCTCCATGCAAATCGTTTACACCTCCACTAGCAAGTACGATAAAAGTGCTAAAATTCCATTTAAAACACGGCCTTATCATGACATCTATAGAACTTCATTCTGCTTGTTGCAAAGTTGTCAATGTATCTTTAAACAACGCATGTACCATCATCTGTACGAGATCTCATCGCCCTTAGAAACTACGGACATGCCAACACCTTCCTAGTTAATTTCTACAGCGAGAAAATACTTTAATACTTTTCATCTTAGCGTCCACATTAAATTACCTCGACTCGTCAAACCATAGACGGGCATTCGCACAAGAGGACCATAAACTTTTAGCTCAACTTTCTCGCATAGGCTTTGCCGTGCCAACTGCAGCATCTTGTAACGTACAACACATAGCGTTCATTTATGTACCGGAGATGTCTTTGTTTTGTTTTCTCTTTGGATTTTAAAAACTTGTAACAACTCAATTTAGCTCTTGCTTTTATCAATAATTAACAAGCTCCGGGATATAAAGTGATAACTAGGCTTAGGACTTTTGGATGCTCGCCGTAGTTCTAGAATCCATGGAGTTGCCATTAATGTTAAAATTTCCAATAAGATTTTTTTCTAAGTCTAAAAAATAGTCTAGTAAAATATGTATTAGCTTAAACATAATAATTTACTATATTTAATTAAAACTAAAATATCTTCTTGCAGCTAATAGGCATTTTTATACGGCACTATTGAAACTCCGATAAGGTACTGTAACTTGTGTAGAGTTATGATAAAATTAATTAGTAACTGATATATCGGCATAACATATACTTATATTTACACTTTGATTTGACGTTGTCAAAAATATTTAAAATAATGGCGACTCCATGGATTCTAGAACCACGGCGAGCATCCAAAAGTCCTAAGCCTAGTGATAACGTATGAAAAATGAAATACTAGATTCATTTTTATTTAAGTACGTTCATAAATAACGCCCAAAACCAATAATGTATTTTCCCTACCAAAAAGAGTGAATACTATACAGTAACGCCAAAATACATTATTTGTCAATATTTTCTGAAACCATTATTAACTAAGATCTAGATTCGAAGTTTAAAATTATTTTTTCATTAAAGATGAGATTAGATTGAATTACTCCTTTAGAAAGTTACGTTACAACACATTTAAAATCATAAAAAAGTCTTAAGTAAAAACAATGACGTCAAAAGAGATGTAAACAAAATAGTAAAGAAGCGTTAAACAAATCACAAAATAAGAAAATAATAAATTTATACAATACTGAAAACTTAGTTGTTGTCAATTAAAAGCGCCAATGAGTGACAACATTTAATGGTCCCCATTGACGATCACTCCGGGATGTGGGTTTTCCTAAAACTCTGGCGTTGCTCCGCTGGTTGTTCGCACTCTAGAGTGACGATTCGCCATTGACGATCAAATTGGACCAGGTTGATCAAGTTTTTGGAAAAACCCACATCCCGGAGTGATCGTCAATGGGTGGCATTAGGATAAGTTTATACCAACAATACGTACTGTATTCTCTAATACTAACTAGAGTGTAGCTAATGTCAAAGATGCTGTCACTGCTGGTATAACCAAACGAGCAATGATTATGAATTCCAGTTAAATGCGCAAACAGAAGAGTACTCATATAACATTTCCTTGAATAAATACTTTGATGTATATAAAGATTCTCGGACTGGATCGGCAGGTGAAATCTCTGCCATTTTGTCTCCAAAGGGCTATCGGTAGCATCTACTAAACTAGTTTTGCTGCCGTAGGTCCGGTGATGCTTTATGCCCGACTGATTAAAGATAAAGATAATTTATTTAAAAACATAGCATAAGAAAGCATTAAGTAGATAAATACTACGTAAACAGGAACGTAATAAGCAGACCTTTTAGTGCTGAAAATTGATTGAAAATGTAAGCAACGTCCATCACTTGACCACATGGTTAAGCCTCCATGCAAAGTTAACCTAAAGTTCGGGCAATGAATCTTGACAATAGAAAACAGCAGGAAATTCGACTGGCAAACTTTAAGACATCCACACTACTCCATGCATCTTAAATTAGGAGCAATTGCTTTATCAACGTACAGAATATAATTAAAGAAATTAAAATGCCTATGGTAACTATTTCACTTTTACTATTTTTATGTCAACGTTGTCCAAAGTAAGAAACGAACTAAGGGAAAGCCTTTTTTGAGTACAGACTTATGAATTGACACTTTTGACATTGATACTATAGTTGCCCTATAAAAAGTTAAACAAATCACATTCCCATATTTCATTTGCCAGACTCTGTCTACACTAATATTATAAAGAGGAAAGATTTGTTTGTTTGTTTGTATTTTTGTATGTTTGTACTGAATAGGCTCAAAAAGTACAGGTAAAAATTTTCACTATTAGAATGCTACATTCTTCCGAATTGTCATAGGCTACGTTTCATTTTGAAAAAAAAATAGAGATCCTTGGTAATCGTCAATAATATAACCAAAGGTGTAAAAAAACCATCTCGAATATAACGCGAGCGGAGCCGCGGGCAAAAGCTAGTCTTTATTACTTGACCTTATTAGCTTTAACACAATTCTCTCTTACTTATAGACACTTAAAACATAAAGGTGCTACGGGGGGTCATAAAATTTCCTTTCCCAAAAGAAAGTCATTACACACTAACACTTATTTCAAACGCTTATGAGAAAATTTAACAGAGCCGCATCAAATTAACATCTTTTATAATTCATCAACTAGTGACCGACCAAACTTTCGGTTTCGGTTTCGGCATATGGTGTCGATGCTTTATTTGATAGTCTTCTTTTTCAGCTACTTATACCCTAATGGATGGAACGTGAATCGTGAATACAGCTGAGCAGTGCCATCTAATCACCATAAATACTTACTATGAGCTATAAGTATTTAAGTTCTTGAAATAAGCATTTCAAAAGCAACTGCATAGGTAGTCAATTCACGCATGTATTCCCAAATGGGTGTAGGCAGAGCACATAAAACGATACATAGACAAAAACATGGTTATTTAACGTTTCGAAGCCATTTCTAGCATATTTGTATTTTTAAAAAAAAGTGACAGGTTGCTGGCCTGTCACTCAAAATATAGCTTAACCTATTTCTTTCGTCGCATCTTAGGAAATCCACAAGAAAATTTGATTTCATAACGCAATTCTGATTTCAATATTTTTTCCGGTATCTCCCTCCCCATGTCACATTTACGCCAACTAAAACAGCACAGGGCTTTTGTAACACGCTGTACAGAAATTTCGGTTTCTGTGAACCGTAGTTTTGGTGAGACACTATCATTAACTAACAAAGTGCGAGGTTGTCGACCTCATAACCCTAAGGGCCGCTTCAAGCCGCATGCGCAGGTGATTTCCATGAAAGCGAAACCACTTTTCACTATCGTTTGTCTCATTCTCTCCTAAAACAACAGACGGAATTGTGTCATCGAATGTTTTTCGTAAAATTTCGTTTCGAAAGTTTCTTAGGTGTTAATAAATTTAGATTTAGCTGTCTTGTCTACGGTTTACGGGTGACGAATGTTAATTCGCGTTAATTTTATTTAATACATCTCGCCTAATACTATTTTAGGTGCTAAAAGTATCAGTTGACACAGCCAACCCTTACGATTTCAATGAGTTTTCACCACTGATAAGAGTCTGTTGACAAGTAAAAGTCGTATCGTATCAGGAAGCCAAACAGTTAGCCAAAGACCGTGTAAAACTCTTAAATCAAAGACAAAGAATGAATTATTAAATTGTTAAGTAAAACTTTAGAGTACAATCGGACACCCAATGAAACAATCCGACCCGGATCAACCAGTACTTAAAGAGAAATAAAACGCACTTTTCACCACTCCACTCTCAACCCAGCGATACATATTCAAAATGCCATCCATCACAAAGCAGACGCGCCTCATAAAATATGTACAAATGATTTTATTTCAATTTGCGAGCCATCTTTGTACGCACCCTCGTAACTTAGAACGACCTGTCCTTCCGACCCTGTATAAATTTCTCTCCGAAAGACGGATAACGGGCGCCTAACCTATTTTATCTAGGGACGTACCGAATTATTCAATGAAATCCACCGTGAGGCTACCAGGAAGGTAATCCGTACACTCGTATGCCCAGCTAGCTAAAGAAGGGAAATAAAACGCTTTAAGAATTTGAACTGTGGCTTCATAGTGAAAAATTAACTAATGAGTAATTAATTAATGAGTGAGTCTCACGGTAGTTTTATGTGTAAAACTGTGGCTTCACCGATTTTGGCATGGATTTGGCGAGTCTTTTATCAAGATTTGTTTGTTGTTTTTTTTTATTATTTAGTAGTTACATTGTTCACAACAAAGTTCACAATTAACCTTGTGGCTGCTGCATAATAAAAGATAAGAACGTAGTTCATGAAAAGGCGAACTTTATAAGGAATCAGAAGTATTTTAATGTCTGATTTTATGAGTGGCAACTAAGCTTTATTTTTCAATGTAGGTCATTGGCTTATTGCTACTATCAGTCTTCTGTAGATAAAATAAGTTTGAACCTTGGCAGCTGACTTTACGCACAAAATACACCCAAAAACAACACTAACATATTTTATATTGTAATGTTTTAATCCGTGTGGTGTCGGGATAGAATAACACCACTCCATTTCTTCCGTGGATGTCGTAAGAGGTGACTAAGGAAATAGGTTTAGGTATGCTTTAGGCGACAGGCTAGCAACCTGTCACTATTATACCTGTTCCACCGGTTATCAAATCTAACAATATGCTAGAAGTGGCTGCGAAGCTTGAAATAGTCAAGATCATGGTTTTGTCTATTTCACGTTTCGTATGCTCTGCCTACCCCGTTTGGGAACATGGGCGTTTCTAGCCAATATCCACGAATACAGACGCTGCCACCCGAAACGTCACTAGCTAACGTATCCCCTCTGGCAAGGAAAATATGCGCTCTAAAATTGAAGTCGCTACAAGTGCCTGGAATGTCTTAGGTAGATACTGTTCTGGGCATGAATACTTGATGTGGAGTCTTTGAGACAGTACGAAATATTTTACTTTGTCGAGTGTGATGTTAAGACGATCGTTGCCGGTATTAGATTATTTACGTAACAGCAGGGTTTTGGTTAAGCTTTTTATGTTGTAAAATATTCTACAATTACAGGTATTTATGCTCGGATTACTAAGTATCTTATAAATATCTACACTTAACCGTTTAAATAATCTTTCATGAAACTGGAAATAATGCTCAAGACTTGTTTGTCATGAGAAACAAATCAAAATGCTTACGACCAAATTGCTCATCGCACTAGCCTAAAATGGAGGGCAAACGTTTGTCAGCTGCTGCTTCGCTTCCACTCGAGACATAAATAGAGCGTTTGCCAACACGGGGTATTCAAAGTTTGTGCTAAGAATGCTCACTGAGAAGCAGAGTGCTAAAGATGCTTACAATCAGTTCGCTCCCACTCGAGGCATAAGTTGAGCGTTTGCCAATACGGGGTGTTCAAAGTATATGCTAAGAATTGCTCACTGAGAAGCAGAGTGCTCAAGACACTTACAATCACTTCGCTCCCACTCAAGACATAAATAGACATAAGTAGAGCGTTTGGCAACGCGGGGTATTCATAGTTGGTGCTAAGAATTGCTCACTGAAAAGCAGAGTGGTCAAAATGCTTGCAATCACTTCGCTCCCATTCGAAACATAAGTTGAGCGTTTGCCAGCACGGTGTGTTCAAAATGTGTGCTAAGAATTGCTCACTGAGAAGCAGAGTGCTCAAGATGCTTACAATCACTTCGCTACTTAAGACATTAGTAGAGCGTTTGCCAACAGCACGGGGTGTTCAAAGTTTGTGCGAAGAATTACTCACTAAGAAGCAAATTGCTCAAGATGCTTACAATCACTTCGCTGCTTAAGACATAAGTAGGGCGTTTGCCAAGAGCTCAGGGTGTTTAAAGTTTTGTGCTAAGAATTGCTCACTGAGAAGCAGAGTGCTCAAGATGCTTACTGTAAAATTGCTCACCATTGCCCGCCCGGGGCGCAGGGCGGGCGGGCGTCGCCAGCGCGAGCAGCGCCAGCGCACACCACCATGTCATCACAACCACACCTGTAACAAAAAAAAAACAATCATTAATTATCATTAGATTTATCTGTGTTATTTCTTACTGTGGAGGTTAAAAATTTAATTTTGTAAAAAAACCATATTTGCCAAGCTTCTTGCGACGCATTCTTCTTGGCAGTGATGGTCGTAGACTCGAAAATGAAGTGTAAAACTGCTCTTCTGCTCTCGGGAAAACGCTGCGAAGAAGGTGGCAATCATGGTTTTGTCTACGTCACATTTTGCGTGCTCTGCCTACCCCACTTTAGAACACAAACGTGATTGTGTATGTGTTTATGTTTAAACATCCTTTTTAGATAGCAAAACTTTTCTGAGTCAGGCGCACAAGTTTTATAATTTAGTGCACCATACATACATACATACATATACTCACGCCCGCATTCCCAAGAGGGGTAGGCAGAGCACGTGAACTCGAAAATCCAGTGCCACGTTTAGCAACTTAGTGCACCATAAGTTATTTTATATTAATTATCTTTTATTGACATAATGTATACTCACGAATGGTCATAAAATTATGCCTCCTCTTATTGACAGGGAGATATTAATAAACCACAAACATTAAATTTATCACATATCGAGAAATTCCTTTTAACACTGCAAAAGTCCACAGATCTTTTTTACGCTGCAAAAGTCGCACAAAAGTCACACAATGGAGCAGAGTCACTAAAAGATAAGCGAAGACCACCCCGTGTTCAGTTCCTGGCCTGTGCCATAAATCTAAAGCGTTAACGCTATCAGCTGTCCTCATGACAGGCAGAAAGGTGTATTCTGAATTACATAGGAGAGAGTGTTTCAAACAGAGTAGAACGATAAGCATTGGATAAGTTTTGGTGCAGTTTAGAACACGCTTAGACTATTTTAGCCCTTTATCAGGCTACCATTTCACAGGTCATCTAAACTATTAACGGGTGCTTAGGCGGTTTGTGTTTAGGCCTCAATGAATAACCTTACGCCTGGACAGGCGGTTGCTAAACATTTACGGATTTCAAAGATAATTAAGTGGGCTACAAGGAATAAAATTGCTTTTCATATTCACAATCACGAGTAGGTACTTTGAATGCAAATTGAAAATTAATTGTACTCCATTTATTTAAACAAATTTTATGATTCCAGTCCTTATAACTATTGATAATTCCGAGTAACAAAAATGAAAATACATATCCGTGTCAAATAATAAAAAAAACATTTTGCATTTTCATTTCAATCAACACATTCATTGAAACAAAAGAGACTAATAATGGATCACATTTTTTACTCCCCACTTATTATGGCGAGGTATTCCAAGGGAGACGGAATTGAAGGTTGCAAGATCTAATGTTTTACATACTTTCTGCTAAATGACAGTCTTGAAAAAAATATATGTTATACGTAAAGATATTGCCTAAGGAACGTGCTAATTGGTTACACGATAGGATGTACTTTCCTCGATCATATAAATTCTCGAACACAGGCAAAAATGAAAACTATAACCCATTATTTGGTTTTTATTCTTTTTAATTTCTACATAATTTTTATGTGGAAATATTTGTCTTTAAGTACTACAGAGAATCTGCTAAATTATAGTTTTCAATCGATGTTGTTTATTTTTTAAATTCCTATTTATTCTAAAACTTGACCGCGTGCCCAACGTATTGACAACCTGCCGCGTCGCCCGCTACCCCGCCTTCGCCTTCTTTTGCGCGAGAGGGGCGCGGGGTACAAATCTAGTAGAACCTCGCCTTAAGTTGAGAAAAAAGCCAACTTTTAATAAATAGCCCATTAATTTTATTTCAAAACCGTGAAACCTAACCGTAACATTTCATTGTCACTTCTACTATATAATATAGCCATAGGAACCTTCTCAATACATAGTAATGCCAGCTTTATAGAGGTATATTATTGAAACATTCAAAGGGATGGCGAAGATAAAGGCAATAACGCTACCTAAACGTTACATAATTCATGAATCTATGGTTCGAGAATTTAGGCAATTTAACGTCGTGTGATATAGAAACTGTATGATTTATGGTAGGTGTAGAAACTATTCCTTACATGCGTGTGTACTATGTTAGTAAACTATGGAGTCAGTTTCAATTAAGACTATAAAGCTTAGTCACAGACTACGCATATACGATAATATTTTATCTGCGTATAGCCATTTTTCCATATGTCGGTGTCAACAGATACTTGACGGTAAATCTGCGCTGTGTGTGTTAGCTCATTGAATTGTATAGGGAGCGATATTGACAGATATCTGTTCAGTAACAGATATTTTACCGTATCTGCGTAGTGTGTGACACGCTTCAAATGTAATACTGGTTTTTAACAAATTACGAGTACGTACCTATACATATTGGATGACTTAAGAGGCGTCTAAGGATAAGGTTAAGGTATATTGTAGGCGACAGGCTAGCAATCTGTCACCATTGAACCTCTTAATTTAAAACCTAAAAATATGATAAAAGTTGCTACAAATGTGAAATACGTGGTAATGGTTTTGACTAGGTATGTAGTGTTTTGTGCGCTGCTAGGAATACAGGTGTGACCTATGTATTTGTGTGTATTGTATAGATTTTTATCACCGTACTGTATACACTTCATCCATCCATGGTCTAAGGAAATAGGTTTAGGTAAGCTTTAGGCGTATACCATTTTCTTTAAGTTTTCGTGATTCTTAATAAGAAAAAAAAAAAGATAACGTTATTATGATGCTTAATGTTATTATTTGATAATTCAGAGAAGGCTTGTGATTAGAAAACCTCTTTCTGAAATTAAATTTGAGTAAATGCCATTGACAAATTTGGGTATTTTTGCTAACACAAATGTAACATGATGTCGTCGACTTGGAAAAAAAAAACTGTTGTACAAATCGCAGGTAAAATAAAAATGTTTACGTGCGTCTAGCAATCATACGCCAGCATAAAATAAAGGTCAGTTTTCTCCCACTGCCCTTCAACGTTAACGCGATATAAAAGGTGCTAGATTAAAGCCATATTTTCCCGGTTTTCGTCAAGTTTTTTTACGATTTCTGATAAAATATGGCGTCATAAACACGTAACGTTAACGTCTTTACGACGCGAGGTAAACGTTAACAAACGTCAACCTCTTAACGTCGACGTTGAAACTGTTAAATTGTTAAATCCGTATTACGGCCATAAAGAGCTTTGAGGGAGATTTATTTCATGAATCTATTTTATTTTTGCTGGCCCACTTAAGCGTACAGTGGGCATCAAAGGTGAGTACTAGGTAGATGGTATGGTTTGCCATTTATAGCCGAAATAAGAAAAATATAGATACACAACGTCACGTCTCTTTTCCACAAGGATAGGCAGAGACTACTTTGTTCTTCGTTTTTAAGGATAACAGAGATCTATTTCTTTCGTTGTTGTTGTAAAAGGCGATTAAGGAAATGGGAACAGATATTATATTATAAGCGACAGGCTAGCAACCTGTCACTATGCGACCTTTTAACTCAAAATCTAAAATTATGGTAGAAGCGGCTACAAATCGATAAATAGCCATGATTTTGTCCAAATAGCGTTTCGTGCGCTCTGTCTACCCCATTTGGGAAAACAAGCAAGATTTTAATTATATTTACTTATTTAGTTTCACCAAAACTTACACCGTCATACACATAATCAGATGTTGTAGGAAAAATACTATTTGGAGTACTACTTATACTCGTCGTAACAAAAATAACTTGTTCGAAATTAAAGTAGTTTTATTAATACTTGGATTTATGACAATCAAAATTTGCCCGATGAACACAAAATCTTTTGCAATGTTGAGTTATGTACCTAATGCCTTTTATGTCAAGGAAGTTACACGAAAGCACGAAAGCACGAAAGAAAAATCGCCAATTTCATAGTTATTGACTCTAAAATTACAAGTATAACAATAATAGATGCTTTCTCACCCGACTGTCCGGTTGAGGTCGCTAGGCTGTTGTGATAAGGCCGGCACATTCAGTATTTACGGCCCTGGAGCCGTGAAATTAATATTCTATTATCAACACGTACGTTTTAACGTTTGGCGTTAATTCACTTCTAATAGGGCCGTGTCTCTGGGTTAAGACATCATACATCACGCCTGTGTTCCCAAATTGGGGCCGCAGTGCATACGGAAGGCTACATAGACAAAACCACTTCTACAGACACTTCTGGCCTATTTTTAACCGACTTCAAAAAGGAGGAGGTTCTCAATTCGACCTATTTTTTTTTTTTTTTTTTTT
>BHDV01010944.1:186820-233697 GCA_005406045.1 Adoxophyes honmai
GTCAAGATTTTACATTCAGTAAACAGAATACTTTTAAAATATTGCTAATTTGAAGTCGGTTTTTTTTTGTTTAAAATTATTATAGTTTCAAGTTGGTAGGTGTAGCTAGACTGTCGCCTAAAATATAGCTTAGGTACCATTTTTCCTTAGTCGCCTCTTACGACATCCACGGAGGAAATGGTGAATGGTATAAAACAGATCACAGGTTGTGGAAGAATATTATTTATGTACCCAGTATTTTTTTATGTATCCGTGTGGTGTCGTATTTAGAATAACACCTCTCGATTTCTTCCATGGATGTCGTAAGAGGCGACTAAAGAATAAGCTTTAGATATATTTTAAGCAACAGGCTAGCAACTTGTCAGTCTCACTATAATTCTTGTCAACTCTAAACCTAAAAAAGTATGATGGATATGGCAACGGGTCATGAAATATTAACGGTTTTGTCTATGTAGGATTTCGTGTGCTCTGCCTACCCCATTTGGGAATACAGGCGTGATTGTATGTATGTGCAAATACACGTAATTTGCACATTTTACTTGTATTCACTTGTAGAAGGAAACATAAAAATAAAATTGTTTAATAACTTTCCAAATCAAATAAGACAATGCAATATTGCAGCGAGAAAATGCATTGTTTTTGTAGGAAACATTGTTTACAAGTGAAAAGCTCACTCTATGGCATGCATTTTCTCTAAATACCTACCTACTTCTGTTAAACTTTCGCTTGATTTATACATAGATGGTATTAGTTTATTTTTAGTACTTTCGTGCACATACATTCAAGCCAGCGGTTCAAAATTTAGCCAAGTTTACATAGGGTGACCGCACCAGTAATGGACATAGAACCAGTAATGGACAATGACTCTTATTTACTACCCACTAAGGAAAAGTCATTTGTTTTACAACAATCGATTCACAACTCTATGGTCTTTAAATTATGAATGAAGTGTCCATCACTGGTGCTTGTCATCTTAAACCGTCCATAACTGGTGCCGTCACCCTACCACAATTGACAAAATTTTTACATTAACATTTTACGGTCAATTTATTTCGCTATCTAGATAAAAAAAAACAATGCAGTTAATTAAAGAATCAAGTATGTTTCCCGTGCGGTGTCGGGATAGAATAACATTTCTTAATTTCTTCCGTGGATGTCGTAGGAGGCGACTAAGGAAATAGGTTTAGGTATACTTTAGGTGACAGCCTTTGCAACCTGTTATTACTGTACCTTCCTGCCAACGTAAAACATGTGCTAGAATTGGCCACGAAACGTGAAACGTGGTGTTGACTACGTAGAGTTTCGTGTTTTTCAGCCTAGTATGGCCATTTAGGTCTCATTTGGAAATACAGGCGTGTACCTATGTATGTACCTATGTATGTACCATGTACCTATGTATTTTTCTAACTTTTTTTTTTTTTCGCTCGTGAGCTTGCTCATATTAAACTTCAACTTCACTTCAACTCGCTTAGTAACCAAATTTCCGCAAGAACATAAAACATACTACTACACATACAAGAAACTTAAAAACTTCTCTAAGCAGTCGTTTAAAAAATCCACAGACGTTTTTAATCCCGTTTAACTCCAAGGGCGTATTTCCATTAAGCCGGGGTTACAACCTGAACTCATTAAACGGGTGCGTAAAAACGCCTATCAAAAACTCATCAGTCTTGAAGAATGCTTTCTGAGAAGAGTAATTACCAGCCTCTGATAAGGCTTATCTTTAGTGCTCGGGAACTTAGTGACCTTGACTTGGTGGCTTAACCTCTGAAGGTTGATTTGAAGATTTTAGAAGATTATGGTTTGACTGTGGTGTCGGGTTTAGACGAACATCTCTCCGTTTCTTCCGTGGGTGTAGTAAGAGGCGACTAAGGAAATAGGTTAAGGTACATTTTAGGTGATAGACTAGCAACCTGTCACTACCGTACTTCTTTCACTTAAGTTTAAACCTAACAATAATTATACAAAATGTGGCTACGAAATGTGAAACAGCCTTAACTTTGATTAGGTATAATATGTGTAACGTTTGGTGTGCTCCGACTACATTTTTTATATTATAATTTTATATTGTGTACATTATTTTATAAATTTTAAGTACACATACACACTCAAACTTATATAAATCGTAATAACTTTGGCTGCAAATCGAAACCTTGTGTACTGCCGTATCTATCTACGTGTTTAGTTACCGTAGTAAATTACATAAATTATTGTCAATAAGCATCGCCTGTCCCGCCGCGATGTTCTTGAAGACAATCCCTATCAACGTATCGCCTTTACAACACCTGACGCGTCGACTCACCATTCCTAAGCCACATATCACCCGCTATAGGTGAAAGCCACAAAGTTTACGACCATTAGGTGCCTTCAAATTTCCCGCTTACGTAATAAGATTCATGGGTACTTAAAATAAGGGCTTCAAAGTTAATAAAAGTCCGGGTTTCGGTATTTGAAGTTGGATTTGGTGTCTCGTGGGATGTTTGCGAAATTTGATTGAAGATTAATGATGAGTTTTGGGGCCGCGAAACAGGACTTAGAGTATTTTACTTTTACCTACTGTCTTAATTATTATACCCGTGTAGTGCCGGGTTAAAATAGCACCTCCCCCTTTCTTCCCTTAGGTGTCGTAAGAGTCGACTCTGGCAAAGGGTTAGTGTATTGTGGGCGATGGGCTAGCAACCTGTCACTGCAATATCACGTTTAACCATCTGGTTACCCTGAATTTGCTAAACGTGGCACTGGATTTTTGAATTCGTGTGCTCTTCCTACCCCTCATGGGAATACAAGTGTGGGAATGTGTTTGTCTTAATTATTAATAAGTCCATCTTTGTACTTTACCATCGTGTTCCCAAGGGTAGACAAAGCATACGAAACGTGAAAGACATAAACGTACTAATTCAAGATTCGTAGACATCTAGCTTAATTTTAGGTTTAGAAACAGATGGAGGAGGTACGATAGTGACAGGTTGCCAGCTATCGCAGAAGAATTGAAGAAGTGTTATTCTACATTGAACATTAAACTACCGTGAGACTTACTCATGTTGAAAATTTTACGGATAACTCACGTTTATTCTATCCCGACACCACACAAGAAAATATATAGCTAATCGGAAATACTATTTTCAATTACGCAATTTTATTAATAACAGTTTCTTTGACTTACGCTATGAAATTGGCGGATAAGTGTTGGTTTCAATGCCATATAGTGTCGGAATTAGAATAACACCTCTCCATTTCTTCCGTAGATGTCGTAAGAGGCGACTGAAGAGATAGGTCTAGGTGTGCATTAGGCGACAGGCTAGCAACCTGTCACTATTATACCTCTTTCATCTGTTTATTATTTAAACCTAAAATTATGGTGAAAACCGCATGGCTTGTCTATGTAACGTTTCGTGTGCCTACCCATTTGGGAATGCAGGCGTGATTGTATGTATATGTAGGTTTTCATGTAAAGTATCCGCGTGGCATGTAAATTTGTCACGTTCAAAACTCTATTTGCGTTAAACAATGCGAGTGTTCTTAACGGAAAGCTTGTCATATGTAATTATAACATAAGATGGTAATCCTTTTATCCGCGTTCAAAGAGCTTTAGCCGTCACTGCTATGCTGCAGTTATAGTATAAATCCAGTAAGTGATCTACAAATGAACAGTGCTCCTCTTATAATGACAATCGCCTCTCTGCTTCCTCATTAATAAAACATTTATGTGCATCTTTCTAGCTCTACTATAGACATTGCTCACTATTGTTTTAGTTTTTAGTCTCCCCGTCAATTTCACAGCAATTTTTTTTAATCGTTACTTTGGCGACGATCACTTGTATGGATTAAGGCATTTCGCAACACATTTACATGTAACTGATAATTTTGTATCAATTTTTTGTTCCCAAAATTTCTGCTCCCTCTCTGCTACTCAAAGATTACATGACAAATTCCTTGAGGGAGGATTCCGCCCTTGCACTTTGAATTCATGATCTATCTCTATTTTCTTCTTTTTTACAGTAAATACTTTTTACTTACATTATTCAAAAGAAGACTTAGGCGCTGCGCAGACGACAGACTTTTGTGCGATCGAGTCTGCGGAGCAATAAAATCTCTGAATGGCGCGCAGACAGTTTCCATTCAGAATTTTTATTGTTCCGCAGACTCGATCGCACAAAAGTCTGTCGTCTGCGCAGCGCCTCAAAGATAATATACTGGTTGCGTACTATGACGCTCCTAATCCATTCACGATTCGCTGTCTTATTCGGAATCCACGCGATAGATAGCTCGAGCTAACTTCTGATTAGGTCTTACTAGTTAGAGAGACGAACTTGGTGAACCAGACGATTGCTCAAATGATTATTGCTAATGGAAAATGGGACGTACTTGAAGACATTAATTTTTGGCACAATGTACACGGCCTTGTTTTGTAAAAAGAAAATAAAATAGTGCGTGGTTGATTTTTCTTGTAAATGATTTTCTTCATATGTCCTGTTGGGCAAACAGACTGATAATCATACATAACTCATAAATACATACATCAAACCCAATAAAAGGCGACTTAGGATAGGTTAAAGTACATTTTAGGCGACAGGCTAGCAACCTGCCGTTTAACTTAAAAAATATATGAGAAGTGGCTTGGAAACATGAAAAAATTGGTGAATTTGTTTAGGTAGCATACCACAAAAAAAAAACTTTCTGCCAAGTTTCTTGCGGCACATTCTTCTTGGCAATGATGGTCTTTCCAAAGCGCTGGTAGACTCGAAAATGACGTGTAAAAGTGGTCTTAGGAGCCTATTTGCATAGATAAAGTTTCTAATTTTAAATTGAATTTTGACAGTCGTGATGTAGGTACATACATACCGACACGCCTCTTTCCGACAGGGGTAGCCAGAGACCTCTTTGTTCCACTTGCTATGAACTCGATATACCTCTTTTGCTTCATCCACGATCACTAGTCTCTTCATACATGCTCGTCGATTTCGGGTGATGTAGGTATGTGTGTAAAGTCGTATGTTTCCCGCGGGTTTCCTGGCCCCACAGTCACACAGCGCCCCATAAACGGCATAGCACAGTTTTATTGAAGGCCCGAGCCCTTTGGGAGTGATCCGACAAATAAATATTCCCTTCTAATACGACATTCTGGAAATTTTATTGGAAAACCCCTTTTGTGATGAGATATTCAGTTATTCGAGTGATTGACTCGTGTAGGCACCTTATACGGTTTTTGATGAGCGCTCCATGTGCGCGCGTTTCAAATGCGCTCCGGGCTCATTATCAAAGCGCGATTTTTTTATTAGTTGCGTCAATAAATAATTTTATGCCCCTGGTTGGTGGTGATGTTTTCTATCAATTCTTCGATCTCTCCATTTCTTCCGTGGATGTCGTAAGAGACGACTAAGGATCAATAGGTTTAGGTATGTATATTTGAGGCGACAGAATAGCAACCTGTCACCATTGTAGGTACTTACTAACCTAAACGCTAAAAATGTACTAAAAGGCTGCAAAGCGTGAAATAGGTTTTTTTAATGTAACATTTCGTACGCTCTGCCTACCCTTTGAACACACACTTAAAAACACTTTGTCCATTTACAACAAAGTTATAAACTTACTTTCGTTCAACAACCCAATGTAATCGAAACTGGAAATTCAAAAGCACCAAACCGGAACCGAAACCAACCAATTTACTTTGACAGCATTTTTAAGGGTCCAATGTCCAATTAACTGGACCAACTTAATTGAATATCGAACTACCAGCTATTATCGGGACAAGATCTGACAAAGAGATAAGTCACATTACTTTTGAGAAAAATGTCGACGTTGGTAATTGACAACTTTGGTGGTCATTTTGAGTTTACGAGTTTGTCTGCCGTGTCGGGTTGAGAATAACACCTCTCTATTTCTTCCGTTGATGTCGTACGAGACGATGTTTAAGGTATGTTTTAGGCGATAGACTAGCAACCTGTGACTGTTGTTATAGTCTAATTCTAATTTAAAACCTAGATTAAGTTAAGTCCCTTTTCTTCCCGTGGGTGTCGTAAGAGTCGACTCTGGGAAAGGGTTAGTGTATTGTGGGCGATGGGCTAGCAACCTGTCACCGCAATATCACGTTTAACCATCTGGTTACCCTGAATTTGCTAGACGTGGCACTGGATTTTTGAATTCATGTGCTCTGCCTACCCCTCATGGGAATACAGGCGTGAGAATATGTATGTGTGTATGTGTATTAAGTTAGAAGTGGCTTCGAAACATAAAAGTCATGGATTCATCTATGTAGAGTTTTGTGTGCTCTGCCTATCCCGTTTGGAAAAACAAACGTCATGCCTGATCTTACGATATTATAAAATAATACGCATGACGTTAATTTAATTATACAAATTAAAAGCATACACAAATAAATCTCCCAAACGTTCTCCTGTTATATTCGCTATCCTTTGAAAAAATTATGCTCGTGTCACCAATTTAAGCTCCTTTGACAAACCTAGAGCCAGCCAGCCGATTCAAATTCCAAACATGTGAAGAAATAACCTTCCCGACGCAAATCCTTTGATAGGTTCAAAGTGACCCGTAATACCTTCAAGGGATTCAGGTCTTCAAATTGACGTATTAAAAGAGGACAAGTACGATTCGACTGAAGATTGTTTGGCTAATCAGGACAAGATTTTTAAAGAGATTCGAATATAGGTACTTTTTCTTTAGAGAGAATGGATGAAACGAGAGTGTAAGCAGATCTACAAGGGAAGTGCATTGTCTAACGCACCAAAAATCGACATCGTTTTTAATTTGACAGTTGAAACCAAAAATTGCTTTGAAATTGAAACATTTCAACTGACGTTACGTGGTAGCCCAAAGGTTCGACCTGTGGCCTCTCAAGCAGAGGGTCGTGGGTTCAAACCTGAATATTTCGGAATTTATGTGCGATATCGAATTTGATATTTACCACGAGCTATTCGGTGAAGGAAAACATCGTGAGGAAACCTGCACACAGCGACGAAGCAATTCAATGTTGTGTGTGAAGTTCCCAATCCGCACTGGGCCCGCGTGGGAACTATAGCCCAAGTCCTATCATACTGAGAGGAGGCCTGTGCCCTGCAGTGGGACGTATATTTTATAGGCTGGATGATAACTGACAAATTAACTAACAAACATTGAAACTATCAAATTAAAACGATGTAGATTTTGGTGCATCAGACAATAGCGCTGCTGATCGGCGGTGTTATAAAAAGAGGCCAAATCAGAAGTATCTGAAACCGTCGAGGGTGTATGACAAGAAGGATGAATGCGAGTGATAAGAGAGAAGTATGCCATAATAGGAGCGAATGGGGTTCTGTTGTCCCTCCCTACCCCGCAGGAAATTGGGCTTAATGTTTATGTACGTTTATTAACATAAAAAAACTAAGTTGAATAACTAAATGAATATGGAAGATGACATTGACAAAAAGTAAATTATATTTAAACCTGTGTACACAACATTGTGGATTAATATGTAGCGAGTGTACAAAATCAGTACAGTCTTCAATCCAACCAACTTAAAACATACCACCTTCACTGCAGTCTGGCAAACTTGAGAATAATTAAACTAGAAAGACAAGATTAATCCAACTAATTCAACAGATAAAAAACACGCTCCTCGCAAAGTTGAAGCCATTTTCTAAGGCAATCCTAGATTTAACTTGAAAAGTCCAGTTGAAATGTTTCCTCAGAAAATGTCACGAGAAAGTCCGAGGCGAGGGAAATTAATTAAGACGAAATGCATCTTGAAGAGAGACGAAAATAGTTTTGCGGTTACTAGGATCTCGTAATTCTGCGGTATATTAACGTCCGTGTGGTGTCGGGTTTAGAATAAGACCTCTGTATTTCTTCCGTGGATGTCGTAAGAGGCGACTGAGGTTGTAGGTTATGCTTTAGGCGACAGGCTAGCAACCTGTCACTATTATACCTGTCAACACAAACTTAAAAATATGCTAGAAGTGGGCACGAAACGTGAAATAGTCATAGTTTAGTCTATGTAGAGTTTTGTGTGATATACGTGATGTATGTATCTCTAATGTAACGCACGAAACTTGTCGATGAACTAAGCGTTAAGCTGTCAAATTTTTCATACTATATGACAGCTAACTTTGACACCATCACGCTGCGATCGTCGAATCTTTTATTGCCTTTTTTTAACTCGAATAATGATGGCTTTGCTTGTGTTGCCTATTTATGCCTCCATTATCGAAAGTTAATGATAAACTAAATCTAGCACTGGTTTTTGTAGGTAAGTAGTTTAATAGATGAAAGAAGTACCTACAACAGTAACAAGTTGCTAGTCCATCCTAAAACGTACCTAACCATTCTTTAGTCGCTTCCACGTCCACGGAACAAATAGAGAGGTGTTATTCTACCCGACACACGGGCACTTTCATTTAACTTTAATAAAGATCTATAATCCTAAACGCAACACATTAACCACACTCGCACGCATGTGCAGATAATCTTTAAACGCCGTACAAACGGTTAGCAACAATTCGAAACAAGAGAAATCCCGGTGCTCGCTCAACAGAAAACGTTATTTATAGTCGTAGAATACATTGCGTGCATCTCCGGACATAATTACACCAAGTGAAAATATACTTTCATTCTATGGAAAACGAACTGGAAAATCGGAAGCCGTTGGTGCCACCACCTGGCATTAGGCGAAGGGAAATTATTTGAAATCCACTGTCATTTGGTGCCATTGTGGACGGTGGCCGCCTATTTGAACGCACTAGTTGTCGCTTAATTCAATAATGCGTGGCGATGAAAGTAAGTTAAGTTTTGTTTCGAATAGCAATTGTGGGTGTCTAATTTTGCAATGGCTAAACGTTCTAATGTTCCGCTGTTCCTATTCTTTGTCATTCATTGGGTTGAGACCTATTGTGAAGAAAAGCTACGTTACTTTTATTAACAATCTCGTTTTCAAGGTAACAAGTATCTATAGAATTACTTCCATAGATATTAATTGACATTCCATTATAAAAAGATCTCACCAACAAAATCATTTGACATAGGTAAGTAACTCATACAATCAGATCGATCAACATTCATCCTAACTTTTAGGAGTTTTAATAGGATGAAATGCGCTTACAAGACATTTTTAATTAATTACTAGAAACGTATGGAACAAGAATTATGCAATCGACTATAATTCTTCGAAAACACTGAAGGTTTTCCTTGCAAAATGAGCTCATATTTTGAGAAATTCTCTTATAATGTTGTTAAGCCTAATGCCGTTGCATGGCATACTGAAGGCTGCATTAATATTTAAGTCCCCTTCATTTAACATCAAACCTTTGAGCAGGTCTTATTCAATAGATTATAATTATTTTCGCAGGGGTATGCTTAAAGGCACTTCAAAGAAAAAATCCTTATTTATGGCATAATTTGACCTTATAACAAACAAATTTGAGTAAAGAAATAGGTTAAGGTATGTTTTAAGCGACAGGCAAACAACCATTGTACCTTTTTACTTAGCAAAATATTCTAGAAGTGGCTTCAAAACGTTATATACTTAGTCATGGTTTTGAATACATAGTGTTTCATGACTGTGCTCTGCCTAGCCCTTTTGCGAATACCTATAGCTGTGTATTGTGTGAATTGACTTGTATCTCCCAAGACATTGATTGTTTTTCACTGGTTATGTTTGTTCGTTTTATCTTTACAATTGTATTCTTGGTTTCTCTAAAAATGCTCAGTAGCTTTTTGTAGTTTGATAACTTGTTTCTGCAGCATTTTTGTGACAAAAAAAAACTCATAGCTTTCAATTTGTATCTTATGTACTTACAATATCTCGTCTTGTGTGCCTACTTCTAAGTTTTAGTATAGTGGAGCTGAAAAATCCAAACCAAGTCTTTCAAAAACTCCAGTAAAAATATTAATTATTCGCCGTAACAGCATCGTCAAACAAACATACAGTCTATAAGCTTCAAAATATACGTTGAGAACTTGTTAACGTCCCGTCGTTAGTTCTAGAACGTTTCACAGACCCAATATTATACCTAGTTTATGGAACTTGAACACGCGAAATGTTAATATTCGGAACAGCAACCCGTCTGGATCTGATTAAGCGACGTTTGCTTTGAGATCTAGTTTTGGCGTTTACACGAAAGTATGAAAACTGTAAAAAGAAACGATCAACATATTTATGCAAGGAGATTTTGTGTCGGCGTTAAGATATTGTAATAAGTAGGGTAGGTTACCCGAGAGGTGTCGGGTTTAGAATAACACCTCTGCGTTCGTGGATGTCGTAACAGGCAACTAAAGAAAACAGGAAAAGTATGTTTTAGGCGATAGGCAACCTGTCACTATTTTATCCAATTTGGTACGACTAAAGCATGTCACAAACTAACAGATATACGATAATATTTTCTGCGTGTACATAAATGCCGTTTTTCCGTATGTCGGTGTCAACAGATACTTGACGGTAAAATATAAGTTATCCGCGCTGTGTGTGTTAGCTCAGCGTTTCCCAAACTATGGGTCGCGACCCACTGGTGGGTCGCCAGAGAATATTAAGTGGGCCCAGCCAATAGTTCGGCACACTGAATAGCTGAGCCGATGGCCAGTGAACGAAGCTATGAAAGTCCTCCTCCCTTTTACTATTCGGAAATTAAAACTAAGAGTCTTTCTTAAAAAAGTGGCAACGATGAATTAATTTTGCATTTTTTTAAAAAGTGTGTGTTTCTTCAAATTTTTTTTAGACAATAGCTAAAAATATAATCAAATAACCGAAATAACTTAGAGGGAACAAAATATTTCCTTTAGTTTAGAAGATATAGGTCCTCAAAGTTTTTGATGTACAGGTGAACGACAATTCATAGTCAGGTTATCGACAATGGTCGCAGGTTAACGACAATCATACGTAAACCTAAGCTAATTTCATAACAGGTGAACGACAAGAGGAAGCAGATGATTGATGAGCAAATCAAAACAATTTTAAACTGACATTAAGTGCTTTATTTGATGCGTTTTACGTAACTTATGAAAAAACAACACCCGTAGCAATGTAACAAAAAAATTTTGTTCTTAGGATGGGTCGGGTTGGTTCATAGTATTTATATTACAAAAATCTTACTTTCTTTACTTTTTTCCTATATTCAGCATACAATTCCAGATTATCTTTAATTTTCTTAACCTTCGTTTCTCCTTTTCTCTCTTTTTTGCTAGTATTTCTCCATTTTAGACAGGTGATCGACATACACGTTATGGACAAAATGACAGTTACAGTATTAATCTTAACCGAAAAGTTTGTTTGATAAATTTCGCATTTACACACATGAAAGTAAACCGCCTTTTACATATTTTAGGCTATTATCAGATAATTAGCTCATACAGAAAACAAAATATGAAAGGCAGAATAAAGACAACTTACCCGTTACAAACTCCAGATCACGTGAATGTATTGTTTGTATTTTTTTTCACCGACACATGGCTGACTTGCTACTTCCACCAGCGTTAGCAGACAGTTGCAGCTTTCGTCTCATGCTGGGTGAGATGGATTAGGCGTAATAGAATTCGCACAGGAATAGCGTTTATGTCGTGACAGGTGAGCGACAAAAACTACCGTGGACAAACTTTAATTGCAAATAATTAGCTATGTAGGTACAATTATTTTATTCGAAACAATAATATTAAATCTTGATCATATAGGTCAGTGAAATATAGAACACAAATAAAAATAAATTGGAAACATATACGAGTTTTTTAGCTCCAAACATAAGTCCCTCGCGTTGGGACACGACAAGTGAACGACAAAACGTAGTGTTAATTATTTTTTTAACCTATTAATTTACATTATTTTTATGTTAAAACATTTGGCCACTATGTAAAAGATGTCTTTTAATTTAAATACACTTTTTAATTACAAGATTAGTGCATGACAAAAAAAAAGTTCTAAGAGAAACCTACTGACAGGTTGCGTTGCCACTTTTTTGAGAAGGACCCCTAAATACCAGAATTAATAAATTGGACTTATGAAACTCTAAAGTTGATGTTGAAGTTGGATGTCAACAGTGATGCCGAAATATAGGAAACAATTTCAAGCTTCCCATTGAGATAACTTGTTGTTAGTTTTTTAAATAAACAAGTAATAAAAAAAGTCATTAATACTTATGTTATTGTAAAGTCCTTTGTTCATGGGTCTCAACTTTGTAAACTTGTATTAGGTGAGTCGTAGCCCAGACAACTTTGGGAACCTCTGTGTTAGCTTATTGAATTGTATAGGAAGCTATATTGACAGATATCCGTTCAGATACAGATATCATATCATATCCGCTTAGTGTGTGACACTTTACTCTCGCGAAGAAGCGCACCAAATATAAAAATTGCTTTGAAACCTCAACAAAATCGTCTCCTACACAGGAACGAACAACTATCAGTTAGGTTTAGATTGACAGCAGTAGAAAACGACACATGAATTGCCAATAACAACGTACTTAGGACAAGAGAATCGTCACAATAAATCCACTCCGCCTCCTTAAACCACGCTCACAATAACTTTAACCTTTCGATTCGCTCCACAATGCACTTTCTTCGAATTTGTCATATGTTTTGACAAGTAAATTTGCCAGATAGCTTTCGCGGGACTGTCAGCCGCATCAGTGCACGCTGTTAGCACGTCAGGCACTTTCACTGACTTGTTAACAGTTTGAAGGGCTATTTAGCCTGTCAAAACATTGTTGCGCAACAATATGTAAGAAAGTTTGATGAGTTTACGGTTTTGATTAGACGGTAAGAGGTGGGTGAACTTTTGCCATGCTTGTGTTTTTTTTATCACACTCTTGGCAGAATGGTCGTGGTCGTCACATCAGTGGTGGTGGCAAGCTTAACTTTTGGTATCACGTAATATCGGTACCCATATTTGAATTTTGACATTTGAGCCAAATTGACCGAATGGTTTTTAAGCAAGTGCTCCCGCAATCGTAATCCAGCTTTTTACACGAAAGCACTTTGCCGCGACGCTTGAGATGTAGATCGCTTTCTTCCGTGAAATCGATGTAGATTTTTAGTGAGTTAAACAATTAGCCCCGTAGGGCTATTGTCTAACGCACCAAAAATCTACCTACATCGTTTTTAATTTGTCAGTTTCTGTGAAATGTTTCAATATCAAAGCGATTTTTGGTTTCAACTGTGAAATTAAAAACTATTGTCAGGTAACGATACTTTATTATATTTCAATAACTTGTATAATTTATTTGTATTTGCATAAATTAAATTTTGCCTGCATTTTCTATTTTCATTTCAACTACGACTATGTAACGCACTTAGTGGACACGCCATAAACCTGGCATCGCGTCATAAACGGGTTTTTTTATGTCAACTTCATGCTCCTTAAACGTCACCATTCTACTTTAAAACAAATCACCACTTATAACTTTATCTAGCAAGTGAACAAACCGGTAACGTTTTACGACCACTGTATCACCGCGCTGCCTATCGTAAAAACTGGGACCACAAATGGGTCACTAGACCTACGGACGATAACGCTCTCTACCTACAGTGCTGTGTTCAAACGAGCTTAGGACTGAGGCTTAGTACTTGACCGTAGTGGTAAGTAAGCACTGGTAATGAACTTAGTTGAATTGTAAGTTATCTGGCACTCGATTATTGACAGCGCGTTTGCTTTTCTTCTTATTTGGCTATTTTTCTTACAATCACACACATTTTTATCTATAATGCATGTAAGTAAGTGTTGTACAAAAAACATGACGTATTGAAAAATTACAAGCACGCTGTCGATATATTGATGTTGAAGAAGATTACTTACAGAAAATTTTGGAGATAAAATAACTATTAAGAGATTTAAATGATTGATTGTTACAAGAGATCGACGAGCAATTTCTGTTTTCACATTCACGCCAAAGAAATATCTTTATTGGATTACAGACGTCAAAAATATAGCCACTAACTTATACTTACATGGTTGCCAGTTCATAATCCGGAACCACGTACGCCCGTAAATATACTTCGTACAGAATAAGCGTGCCAGCAGCCGACTGGTATCAGTAAGTCAGTGAAACAAATATGACTTAAGCATGCGAGCTACTCGCACAAAAATGGTCGTGTTATGAGTATTGCTGCTAATAAAGACGGCCCAAATGGAGTTTATATTCCTAATTCTTGTGCCAAGGAAAGTGTTATCGTAACTGCTACTATTATTTTAAGATCTGTAGCCGCTTTAGTACTACACATACATACATACATACAGTCACGCCTCTTTCCCACAGGGGTAGGCAGAGACCACTTTGTTCCACTTGCTACGATCCTGGCATACTTCTTTAGTACTATATTTAGTTAAAAGTTAGGTACTAGCAACAACAATATCAAAACTTAAACATTGTATTTCTGTATATTTTATTATTATGCTCACTTTTTAATAGCTCTGTATTCGTAACCGCTCTAACATACCAGTCATTGAACAGTTAGCAAGTTAAGCTCTACTGTCGAGTACTAAGCACGTTCAAACCCAGCATAATGGCAGTGTTTGCGCTAGTGGCTATACAAGTAACGACCAGTTGCCGTATAAGCTACTGATTGGCTAAAGCGGAGGAAAACGTTTTGTAGAAAAAAGCTGCAAAGTTGTGTCATGAATGAATTATAATAATTAGGTGAAAAGTTCCTTCTTTATACAACCTTGTTAAATTATCATTGTTTCACTATAAACAAATCCTGAAAATAAATCACAATCTTATTTTAAGAGGTCGTCGTACAAAACCTGCTTTCTTGTTAGTTGGCATTTATTGAGTTTCTTTACGTGTATAAAACGTACAACGGTTGTTTTAAACAAGACAAAATTGTACCTAATGTTTTAGTTTTAACTTGGTGCCAAGTATCTTGTTCTCCATGACAATTATTGTCTTTCTGAAGCGAAGTATAGGTAAAAAGCCCTTTTGGGCTTACTAACTTAAATTTTGTTTTCACTTTCATATTTGTTTTGAAGCCCTCAGGTAGAAGTTTGATCCGCATTTGACTTGGTTTTTTTTATAAAATCTAAAACCCTCTCCTTTAACGCACAAACACTTATCTATGTACTAGTACCTACTTTATCATCTCTACATAAACCGTTTAAGCTATTGAGACCACGCCCAACCGATGTCCAGTAGGAACAGCCCAATCAAACAGTAAACTTCATCGTAAATGCTATTGATGGCAAAGGAACTCCCTACATACAACCAGACTCGATCTAGCTCTTACACGGACGCGGAAATTTTAACTCACTGACCCAACCATCGCTTTTAATCATTTTTGTTATACTACAGTCATTTGGAAATATTGAGGTTACTTGGAAAGTTTTTGTATAAAACTGTTTTATCGTAAAATGAGTCAGACAGGAGATATTGTCAAAAATCTGCTTTTACGCGTGATTTTTCCAAAATGACGGCGTGAGCGGCAAAAATACGAGGAGGCAAAGTTAAAATTCGGAAAGAGCACATCAAAATCTATAAAGTTAGATACCAATTTTCAAAACTCCCGGAAAACTTTCAAGGCAGCTACCAAATGACTGTAGTGTTAACACAGCAAATTTTATTTAAACCTTTATTAAGTACTGGCAATAAACAATTTCTATTTATTTATTCTACATAATAATATGTTTTGTTTCTTTAGTTATCTTCATAACCAGTGATCGGATCTAGGATGCAATTTCCCGGGGTTTAAGTCAAAAATATTAAGATGGATATGACTTACAAACCCGCGACTTTTTTGTTATTGTCTTATCATTAAAAAAATTAAACAATTACCCATGATCAACCTCTTTTATTAAACGAAATGGCAACTTGAAATGAGCAGTACATAATGTCTTGACTGACGTTGTCATTGAAATCGAGCTCTGCTTATCACATTCTCAACATTATCGACAAATAATAATAATTTCATTACAAATGCTTATATGTTTATTAGACAATTCTAGTGTTCTTTAAGTATATTAAATGACGTAATCCATTATCCAAAATCCCGGGAAATCCCGAGGCACATCCACGATATTAAGCATAACGTTTGAGGTCGTTCACCCCAAATTGCATCCTAGATCCGATCACTGTTCATAACACAGGGTGGCCGGCAATTACATGTAAATATTTTCTAAAAAGGTCGGGTAAACAAGTCTAAAAACCTCATCCATGACTAATTAACGCATCCACTTTTAGATTTACTGTTAAGGTCTAATAGTAACAGGTTGCTAGCCTGTCGCCTAAGACATACTTCAACCTATTTCCTTAGTCGCCTTCCACGACTTCCAAGGAAGAAATGGTTAAGTTTTATTTATTTTCCGACAGGAAGTGGACGTTAAACGAAATATCTAAGAAATTAACTTCAACTGTAAGCCAATCTTTTAACTGTAAGCCAATTAATTAGAGTAAGCTAACTGCAGAAATTTAATTTATTCCTAATAAATTAAATTTATATAAAACAGTGCGCTATAAATTTCCGTTTATTGAGATAAAACCGCCGCATCAATTACTTGAGGCAAAATAGTAGAAAATCTCCAACAAATTAATTATAATGCCATTAAAATACTATCAAGCGCAAGTTTATGGGCACTCCCCCAGCGACGTGTTGCACCGGCTAGCTGTCACACCGAAACGTAATACGCACCTCTAGATCGAAAAACAATTCGAAATGTGGCACTTAAAACTAAACTCGAGTTTGTGTATCAAATCTCGTTTTGGTCTAATTATTTTAAACGTCCGTCCCTGTGTGGAGTACACACCTCTCCGATTCTTCCGTGGATGTCGTAAGAGGCGACTAAAAAAATAGGTTATGTATGCTTCAGGCGATAGGCTAGCAACTTTTTACTAAAATAGGTACCTCTTCAATTTGTTTTCAAACCTAAAATGTATGCTAGAAGTGACTGCGAAGCGTGAAATAGTCATAATCATGGTTTTATCTATCGCACGTTTAGTAATATAGTGACCAAATTCAAAATGTGACACTTCACGAAAATAATACATGAATATCTTAAGCCCGCTCTACACTCGCGGCGCGAAGTCGCTCCGTGAATTCACGGCGTGAATTTACGCAGCGGCTCACGCATAATAACTAAGCGTGAACGCAAGGCGTGAACAACATCTACTCTCGCGATTCGCGGCTTTCGCGGGCGTTCGCGGGTGTTCGCGTCGCGAGTGTAGAGCGCGCAATATATCTATAGCTTACTTTTGAAACAATACATGATATCAAAGTAAAATTTTGAATTAGGTCTCTATGCGTGCGCTATGACACGCTTTGTGTGCGCTATCACATTTGGGAACATAGGCGTGATGTAAAACAATTTTGCACCACTGTTACGGTTCGGTGTAACAACAGGACCACTCTAACTATCCACTGACCAGAGATATATCACCCAGCAATCGCTGCACTCGTTATGCACCGCTCTCAACCGAGCTAAATATTCATAAACCAACATCGAAAATGGTAGACTACATAAAACAATTTTAATAGAGAAACATTAAATGTTATGTTCAAAATTTCATTTCTGAAAGCTTTTTGGTGACGGCATTTAACACTGCATTTTTGTCGGATTATATTTACGATTCTATTTAGCCCGTCAATCAGGTTATGGGTATATTTTCCCACGTATGGGAATATTTTATACGTAGAAATCTAGAGCCTTGTGACGTCACTCCTAGGTAAAAATTGTACGTACTCTCGAAACTTCTTGGCACTATTCATTTCATTCTTTGTTTATCGAACCAAACAAAAAAAAAGTGTCTTTTTTTTAATCTTTGTCAATCCGTCCACTTTTTTTGTAGGTTATTTATATAGTGAGTCTAGAATTTTAATTAGAAATCTTGTAGCAACTCGCCTTCGCCTATCAATTGTTTTCGATTGATTTTCAACTATTCGAATCAAAATATTTTACTAAAGCTTAAACATTTGTAGGAATTTATTCCAAACACTCTTTAATTAAGCTTTTTAGGTTAATTTGGACATAACAGTTTCACGCTTAACTGATTAAACACATATCGATTATGTAGATTAGGATATTAACACCAACATACATATTCATAATACCCTATTTGTGAATTTAATACCGATAAAGACGCTCTAATGTAATTAATTGGGAATCCTAGCGAATATGCTAATCAGTGAATAAATTAATTATTTGGCTTAATTAGAACTAAGCTTGAGCTTTCTAGTTCAAAGATTGTTACCTGATTTAGTGCTGTTATTTATTAAGAAGCATTTTGGGTTAGGTTAGTTGATTAACGGAAAGATAAATGATTAATGGCAACATTAAAAGATTGTTGATGTATTTTGACATTTTCACATCATCTTTTTGTTAAGAGGGCGCACACATTTTTTACGAACGTAATATAAGATCAGGCGGGGGAAGAGAAATTGAGGGGCAGGGCAGGGGTAAGAGGCACCACAGACCATAACTCGTCGAGTTATGAGTGATTATGGTCTGTAGAGCCCTCTTATCCCTGCGTTTCTCTTCCCCCACCTGACCTTAGTGGTTTTGGACCAATGTTTAAAAAATCGTAAAAAATAAATTAACTCATATTTAGCCATGAAAAAAATATGGTTAGACTAAACATATTGTGTAAATTTACAATAAAATTGTTTCATTTGTAATTACATTAAAATAAATGAGAAAAAAAATAAAGTAATAGTTCAACTTTGAAATTATGTAAAATGATATTTGAATAATAAAAACCAATAATTTGATGCATGTCTCTCCGTTAATCCCCAGTACTAGACTATATTGTCTATCAGATAATAACAAGTTTATATCGTTTATGGTAAATTTAAAAAAATGTTATGTAATTTAATTGGGAATTGATTATATTGTTCAATAATTGTATACGAATCGTTTTTAAAACTTATGAAAACATAATAAAATCTGTTTTATTTATGTATAATCAACAGATATACAATCAATACTGTTTCATAATGTTTAGGTTTAATATTGATTTGAATGTTAATAATGTTTTGAATGTAATTTATTTATGCATGGAATAAAAGGCTTTTTTATTTTTTATTTATTTATGGTAAATTTTAATGGAAAATTTTCAAGTGAAAGACAGCTCTGACGCGTATTTTTGTGAAAAGCCTTCAACAAATTGGCTAAGTAAAAGAAATCTGTGTTGCTAATAAAATATTTCTTTCCGTTAATCCCTAGAAAAAGAGTTTATTTATATGTTACAGTAGTTTTTCTTTAAAAACTTAAGGATTTATAGCTTTCTAAAGCATTTGAAAATCATCAAAATCACCGAATTTTGTGTGCACGCTCTTAAGTCTCAGAATCTGCTAAGACATTTTATTGACAGTTCTGACAAATATTCTAATTCGAAATATAAAACGAACCTAACTGATCATTTTATCCGAAAATCAATAATTACATTACATAACATACTCGTCGGTTTCGGGTACTTTTGACCTGACCTGTTTCTAAAACGTCCACGATTTCGTCACGGAACGTCCGTCTAGGTCTTTCTCTCCCAACACACCCATCCACATTCCTCGTATAAATTTGTTTAGTAAATCTTCTTTCATCCGTCCTCTCTGTAAGACCAAACCAACTAAGCTTGGACAAAACCATGACTGTATCACACTCCTTATCTACTTTTAGCATTCTTAGGTTCCAAACTAAACAAAAGTGGTAGGCTCTTTCAACTACCCCCATAACTTAAAATTTTACCACGTTAAATGCTGGGGACTGTAGATATACCTTTCATTTTTATTTTAGTGGCCTAGTGCACAGGACAGAAAATTACTTTTTTAAGCCTTTTAGCCGCTTCGCTGGGCGGAACCGTGACCTAAATTTAGATGGATGGCGACGGGGAATAACGATGAATGCAACTGCAGGAATGAAGCGCAAAAAGCTGAAAATAAAATAGAATGGGAGTTTGGAGTATAACCTCACCGATTGCGCGGCTAAAATATTTATTCTACATATTTTGTTGACTCATTGATAAACACTACTTATTAACTGTTGTTAACTTGTATTGGAAATTTTAAAGGAAAATGTGTTAGGGGGCGATCGGGGGCTTTGAAGAACGTATAACGACTAAATCAGCAGAATTCCGAAGAGGAGCCAAATTAGAAGTACCCGAAATTGACAATGAATGTGGAAGCGAGGGAAGTACGTCAGAATAGAAGCGCATAAAACTCTCTGCCTGCTGTTCTCTCTGCCTATCCCGCAGGGAATAGGGCGTAATGTTTATGTTTGGATGTATATACATCTACATCCATACATAGCCTGTGATTTGGACGATTATAGACGTACTGTATAATATATTATTTTATTAAGGTACTTTTTCAGCAGACAAACACAATGGTCCTCCTGTTATCTCCCAAAACGCATACCGATTAAAGAACCTAACAAAACAGATCATTTAGTTTAGTCACTACTTTTTACAGTGATTAGCGCGGCGTTAAGTCAGAATGGCAAGCAAAGCATTTACATGACAAAGACGCTTCAAGACGCTAAGTGTATTAGGGCCTATATATATTTTTATTCTCGACCAAACTCTGGACTTGCAGAGAAATATGATTCAATAATATAGTCGTATCTTAAGTTTTCTGTAGAACTTATTCAGCTTGTAAGTGTAAGTTAATCGGAATTGTCCCGACTTTGTCTTTATAGTTTCCTAGAATCGTAAGGCCGTATTACCGTCGCGGTTATCTTAAGTTTTATCGCCGCATTCAGGAAGAGTTTATTATTGTCTCCAATTTACATTTAGAGTGGAATCTAAATGGCTTTCGAATATTTTCGGTTCCATTTGCAATACGGAATGAGTTCGAGTTTTCGAATAAGAATAATGCCGGAATGATTAGGCGCAAGCGGCAAGCCGAAAATTTCATTACTTAGGTAAAATCCAGTTTCGTCCCGAATCCCGGTTTTTTAATGAACTACGTAACGCTCATTAATTCAAATTCCGGACTTGGCATTATCATTAAAAATACAAAATACTGTCGGCAAAAAAGGCGAAATTAGCAAATCATATTGCTTTCCTGCCGACGGCCGCTGTAATTTGCTAACTTTTTCGAATCATTTTCATTTGCATTTTTAACTTTTTAATTGTCATTTCCTCCCGACGGTGTAATTTTATCCCGGGCTTGGTGATTATGATTGATTAATGTTTTTAATGTGTCCGTTATGCTTACTTTTGTGAGATAACAGAATATTTTAAATTTATTATATCGTTAACTATGTGGCTACCTACTGTTTCATGCAACTTGCACTCCACCAAATTCGATTGCCTCCTATCCATTTCTTCTGAGAATGTCGTAAGAGGCGACTATAAAGGTCACGCTTTAGATGACAAGCTTAACCTCATTCATTTATTTTTCAACCTAAAATTAGGCTAAAAATGACTTGTAGCGTTTCGTACCCTTTGCCTAGGTACCCAAATGAGAATACAGACGTAATGTAGGTAAATACCTATACATCCAAAATCAAGGCGGTACACATTACCCACGTCAAGAGAAGAGGGTATTTAGCCAGTCGAGTTCCTTATAACCGGGTATACCCAGACCTACCCCGCTACAGCCAAGCCATAAACGGAGATGTTCCATTATTCTCATTTAACGACTACTTCAGTACCAAAGCGCGCCCTAAATATTTTAACGTCCTTATTTTCTTTATAGTCCAGTTGATCTCAATTTTTACGACCCGATTGTTCCAACCACAATCTGAGAGACGCGATCGAACTTCTTCGAACCTCTGTGACGGTTTACGCCGAAATTCTCAAAATGGCGTCGTTGAATCGTTAAAGTACGATGATTATAACTTACGGGAAAGACTGAGTAAGTTATGGCGGACTCTTGCGAAGTATTGAATCTTAAACCTACTTTTGGGGAATGCTTTTGAGGGTTTTGAGGTCGCGACAATGTAAGTGATTAATTTTGGTACACGAGAACATCGCAATGCGCTTTATAAACATCAATGATTACAAGCAAAATGGTCGCAAATTATTGTATTGTGAAAGGCGAGAATGTAAAGTTTGGCGCAGCATAATATTCTTTTGGCGATTTAAATATAAATTTGGCTTCTACTGGGGTCTTTCTCGCGAATGCAGTTGTCTGCTAAACCACAAGCATTTTAGTACACGAGTATTTAAACACTTTCACATAAGCTAACGCTAGATTAGGTTAGTTAGGCTTTTGATTTTTAAAACTAATTATGATTTGTTAGAATTCTGAATTTTGATTTTCGAAAAATAACCTTTCGTATTTACGTAGTGTACCCGTTCCTAGCATATGAAATGATTAAATACTCTTAACTTTTGAGTACATTGTTGTTCAAAAACAGAAGAATATCGATATTTTGTTAAATAACGCAAACAAAACGCCGTTTTTTTGTTTTTGAGGAAAAGGTATAAAGGTTACTAATGAATGAGTAAAAACACAAATTTACCTAAAGATCAACTCGTCACTAAAAGGGTGTACGACGAATTCCTTGAGAAAAACACACGTACTATTTTGTATTTTTTGTGTGTTTTTTAATATTCCCACGACCTAACGAGTTATCGTCAGAGTATCGCCGCCGGCGCACGTAGCCTGTTAGAAAACGATATTGTTTAAACAATATCTTTAATACAAATGTAACAACAGCCCATTCATGACGTGAATAAATTATAATATTTTAAAACGCATACGTTGATAGATTCGTTTTCAAGTGAAAGTGATAATACAATGGAGCGTTAGTCGATATTTTAAAAGGCTATTGGATTATTTTTTAGCGATCGATTCCCGTGGTTGTCACGTATGAAATAATGACTAGTTTTGCTTGGAAAAAATATGGATATGATACCTTTTGGAGTATGTTAGTGTAATTGGGCTAGGCAGAGATATAGAGGTATTTGAATATGAACCGATTATTTGATTAGATCGTGTTTTGTCGTAGTACCTACTGACTGGAAAGGTTAGTGAAAATGTCAGCGGACTCTAACTGTACTTGACACTTGAATGAGTTATGCTGTAGTGTGTGTGTGTGTGTGTGTGTGTTTGTGTGTGTTTTGATTGCACAAATTTTATATCTTGGCTCTATTTAATTTTTGATTCTGTAAGAGTTGGACATGTGATACGGAATATCAACCGGGCCGATTATCAGGTTATATAACAATGTAGTTTTTTTAGAATAACAGCTCTACATTTCTGCCATGGTTGTGGTAAAAGGTGACGAAGGAAATAGGTTAAGGTATATTTCAGATGACAGGCTAGCAAACTATCACTACTACAGCTGCCAAGTTTAAACCTAAAAATATGCTAGAAATTAGTCATGGCTTTTTTAGGTGGTGTTGCCTGTGATCTGCCTACCTCATTCAGATTAATGTTTCAGGTTTTAATTATAATTATGTTAATTCTTGAAGATGGTTGAAGTCTACCCATTAATTAATTAATAGTATCACTATTCGTGAGGAAGACTGTAATATTATGAAAAAAGTTTCGTAAAATGATCGTAAAATAAAAATTCAAAAGCGATACAAAACAAAGAAAATGCTGATACAAAGTAAGAACAAAACAAACATTCCAATATTTTCTTGCTTCATTTTAACAAAAAAAACCATTCATACAGACATAATGAAACCATAGGGTAATAATTTGCCTTTTCACGCAACAATGGCTACAGCGGAGAAAATGAAAAGGAAAATCGAAAAACACGGCATCTTATTCGGATTCTTCTACATTTTTTCCAACATTTCCAATCAAGCATTGATCAGTCGCGGGAAAAATTGCAACGCGACGCGCACAATTCAAAAGGAATTCATTGAAATCTAGCAAAATGCTCCGAATAGCAATAGCATTTGTATTAAGTTGACGCCCAAGCGGTGAGAGACTAGCGACTTCTAAAAAATGACAAGTTACAAACATAATGTACTTTTATATAAAGTTCATAGATTCATAGATACTTTTTTTACAGATATTTTTTTTATTTATAAATTTCACTACAACTTGCGTACATTCGTTATGTAAAACGTGATTCAATAAATTATATACTTACATGCTTAGGCTAATCAAAGTTGAGACTTAAGTAGGCGTCAGAGTAGCAGACTGTCACTATTACAAGTGCCAACTACAAACAAAAAAACATTTTTAATTTGGCCTCGAAACTCGTTTTGTCTGAATAGCGTTTCGTGTACTCTGTCTACGCCATTTGGGAATACAGGCATGATGTATGTATGTGCCTATGTAAAAAATAAGGATATGCAAACATAAAACTACCGTGAGACTCACTCATAGTGAAATAAAACATCTACTCACGTTTTTATATCGAACATAAAGCTAACCTCAATAGTGAGTGAGTAGATTCATTTTATTTCACTATAAATGATCTGTAAACTCAAATCGCTGTTAGCCCATCGCTTGTACCTCACCGTACCGCACCACGACTGTAAGGAATTTATTTCATTTCACCTCACGAAAAGAATACCATCTGCCCATTGTTCAAGGATCTAACAGAATATTTGGCAATATCGATATTTTTCAATTGGGAGCGATCTGATTACCAAATCGTGGCATTCCGTCAACTTTCTCTATAACGAATCATTTGGAAACATGACTTTTGGTATGAGAAAGTTCTTTTATCTTAGCGTAAATCGGACATTGTCAGATGTTTTTGCTATCAGGATTTTATTAGACGTTTTTTCGCTTTCGTTCAAGATTTTTGTCGCTCATTTGCAAAAGATACTCAAATATTTATTTCATTAACCCGGGGAGCATGACCCAGGGTATCTCACACCCTGACATTACTAAAAAGTGCTAGCATTTTTTAAATTTTTGCCTGACGACTCTAGCCCGCTCATTAGCTGGAGGGAGGGGTGTGTGGGAGGAGATAGTGGCGTGATGGCAGTGTGACGTAAGCCGTTCGCCGGAAAATATGTGCACAGACCTGTTTCGGGTATGTCACACCCTGCGTCATTTCAGACGTATTTTTTTTACGTAGTCATTAATATTTTCGTTTTTATTTTTTTTTAGTTATTTAAAGGTTGCCGTGTATAGATTTAAGTTTATTTCATTTATTTTAGTTGTTTCTTCTAGTTTTTCATCAAAATTGATTATGAGAGGCAAGAAAAAAGGATTCGTGCCATGTTAGAGGAGGTAGGGTCATATTGCTCTGATATATCTAGTTCGGAATACAAAACTGATCACTGCAGTGAGTATGAAGTACAATGTGACTCGGAACAACAGGCCGACGAACTAGTTGATCTACCGACCAACTCTATACAGGAATAAGATATAGCAAACCAATGAAACAGCGACCCTGATGATGATTTACCCTTACCAAAAATTATATGCGGGAATTGTGCTGATGTGGACAGTAGTCATTAGGCATAATTTACATATAAAAAAATATTTCTATGCTTTATTAAAGAGAGGATCTCATTATCTTTTACTAAAAAGTTAATTTTTATTCTAAAAACTGTTATTTTTCTTGATTTGTTGGTTTTTTGTAAACATCTTAACTTTTCTTACTATAATTACATAGTATAAGGTAAACACTAATAAATAAAAATAATTTCATGATTAAAACTTGTGTTTCATTGAGTTTTATTAAATAATCCATTAATAAACAATTTACATCACAATTTTTTAAATAAAATGAATATAAACCATTTTATGGTATATTACGTTACGGGCATGTCATACCCTGCCTCATGCTTGATGTAATTTTTTTTCACGTCATGCTCGCCGGGTTAAATTAATAGCTATTTCCCGTGATTCCGCCTGCGTATAATTAGGTTATCGTTAGAAAATACCTATGTATTTTCTTGGGATTCTAGTTATCACCATAGCAAAGTTTGTCGGAAAGAGTTTATCGGCAGAAGCGTAGAAAGGTTTAACAAACAGATATTCATAAAATAGTAGGTATAGCTGTTTAAAGTTCGCGGTGTGATAAGAAGAAAAGAAAAGTAAATATAAGATAAATATGTCCAATAATATTTTATTATAACGTACATGTTACACGTATGCCTGACATAGGATACACTTGTGTCTCACGCTCAAGCGTTTACAAAAATAATTTCGTGGAAATAGATACAACATAATCGTTTAAAAATGTTTAGGTAGAAAATAGACACTGTATCAGAAATATTCAAGAACTCAAGACTCAGAGTAATCAAAAATGTTTTCGCAGAATTTTACACGTATAAATCTCTGTTTAGTCTACTTTGACTCAAACTCAACATGGTTAAATTCTGCTCTATTGTGTAGAACCTTGTCAGCTTATCATATTTATTACAAGTAGTTATAAAGTTAGAATGCAACTCTGTAGTACAACAGTTTATTCAATAGTTCCCCCGCTGTATCGGCGTAGGCTTCACTTGCAAGTCCGTTGCCTGCACCAGAGCTACTACTCAATGCGATACCATTCAAGCCTACGCTTTACTATTATTCGAGATCTTGTTAATAGGGATGACCTAAACTGTGTTTTTTTTTAATGATAAAAAGTAAGTAAAAAACAAAGAAGTGTACAGATAAGTCGCAAATAAATCTCAGGGATCTCTGCCAGCCAACACTTGAGTAGTAGAGATAAGCAGCAACTTAGAGACCAACAAATGGAAACAGTTCTTTAAAAAAATTGGCGAGTAGATTAAACTGATTAGTATATAGTCGGCAACAAACTACATCAATAATATAATGTCCCTAATTCAATAAGCCAATGATCAAGGTCATTAAAAACATTCATCCTGTATGAAATCGATATTAAAGAAGATATTAGTTGTAAGAACAATCAATTTTTTTTCAAATTTGGAACATGCAATCGGCTTTTCTTGTAGTACGAGTTTGTAACGTCGATGCGCAATTTGTTAACTACTAGGTATTCCTTTAACGAACTATTAAAAATAGTAGTCTAGAGTATTAGTATGTTTCTATATTTAAAAACTAGTTTTTCACTAATTTCCCTAGTACTGGCAACCCTCGTACCAGCAAAGCTCGACACGGCCGATAAAAGTGACGGTTTGTCGTGGCTCGCGATTGCAGCCAATAAAACGATGTTACCAGATAAATATAAGCCAGAGCCATTTTATTCCAGTGCCCAGATACCTGGGTACTTATTGTTAGACAACGTTCGTGACGGATTAAATTAGTTTTACTTTCAAAGGGAATATTCAAACGGAGTAGTTTTAAGATGATCAGAATTAACTTGACGCATGCATATTACTTGGCTTCAACTTCAATTGACGCTAAATAAATGCCGTGTGGTGTCATTTTTAGAATTACACCTCTACATTTTTCCGTGGATGTCGTAAATGGCGACTAAAGAAAATTTGTTAAAGTATGTTTTAGGAGACAGGCTAGCAACCTGTCACTATTATACCTGTCAACTTAAAACCTAAAAAAAATACAAGAAGTGGCCACGAAACATGAAATAGTCATGGTTTTGCCTATGTCTGTTTATCCTATTTGGGATTTCAGGCGTCATGTATGTATGTGTAAAAACCAGTATGTTTCAGAAAAAAAACAATTGACAATATGAGTTAGCAATTTCGCGAGATGGGTGAGAGCTCGCATTGAACAAGGCTGAATGAGTAGGAAAAAGGAAGAAGAGGCCTTTACCCAGATTCGAGATATCTAAATGGGCTGATAAAAAAATCTGCTAGTTCCAGAAGAACAAAATAATCCTAGTTTACAAAGAAAATAACCCAGATCGCTTTCCGAACGGATACATCTGTTTCTCAGGGTTTACCACGTATTAGATACAAAAACTTGACCAATGTTTTCCCCCAAATTGAATCATTTGTAGTCTTAGAGCAAAACACTGACATGTGTCAGTTTGAAAGCCCGCGGTATGACATGGGTCGGAAAACACATTTTTTGTCACAACCGTCCAGCCTCAAATTAAGTGAAGATTTGTGTTCGAGCCTACACGTTACGAAATATCGTGCTGCAAATATTAAGGTTAAAATTAAAACGTTTTTTCACCGTAAAATTGGCGTTTGTCACGTGTTTAGTTAAAAATACTTTATTATTACTAGCTGGTGAAATTAAATGATACAAAACAATAGAAAAGGGCCAGCTGAGATAATAAAGACAAAAGAAGAAGTTGCATCAGTTTCATGTCAAATTCCAGCTCATCCTAGACACTTTTAGAGAAATTTCATAACACAATTGATAAAATCATACTGAAAAACGCATTAGAAGTAACTTCAATTTACCGGACGTTTCAAAATCCGTAATAATTAGAGTAAAGCTCTGAAATCTAAAAAAAGTGTTTAACAATGAGAATGTGTCATTTGCGAATTTTCTGACGTTCCTAAATCCGTGGGCAATCAGGCAGACTCCATAATTGATTGGGTGTCAGCCTCACTCGAGGGGCTTTGAGTAGGCAGAGGGTGACACCCGCTTTAGGTCAATAAGCCGCCTGGATCTGTCTAGGCCCTGTGACACGTGACACGTGTCATTACTACATTCCTGGAGAGTCATGAGAACGTGTGTTTACCATGTGTGGTGTCTGGTTTGGAATAACACCTCTCCATTTCTTCCGTGGATGTGGTAAGAGGCGACTAAGGAAACTAGGTTAAGGTATGTTTTAGGCGACAGGCTAGTAACTCATTTTTAATCACCTGCATAAAAAAGAGGGCTATAGCATACATACATATACTCACGCCTGTATTCCCAAGAGGGGTAGGCAGAGCACGTGAATTCAAAAATCCAGTGCCACGTTTAGCAACTTCAGGGTAACCAGATGGTTAAACGTGATATTGCAGTGACAGGTTGGTAGCTCATCGCCCACAATACACTAACCCTTTCCCAGAGTCGACTCTTACGACACTCATGGGAAGAAAGGGGGAGGTGGTATTCTAACCCGGCACCACACGGGGAGTGCTATAGGTTTGTCATTAATGTTGAAATATAACGGATAACTCACGTTTTAAATCTAGTTTGGCTCGAAATGTTTCGGGCTAATTTGTTGCCCTTCATCTAGGATCCGTGGCAGCTGCTACAAGATGTCGAGCTAAACGTGAGTTATCCATAAATTTTTCAACATGAGTGAGTCTCACGGTAGTTTAATGTTCAATGTCGTCATTAATGCCTGAGTGGGTTTTTAATTTAGTAAGGTTATTGTGTACTTAATTAATAATAATTAGTTAAGAGTATTTGTCGCTTTTATAACGACAATAAGATATACTCGTACTATGAGTACAGGCAACACAGGTACGATCGTAAGTGCGAGCTATTTGCATATTTAATAACGGCAAATTGGTATAACGCACGCCGTGTTCCAGCCAGTTTAAAGCTAAATGGTAACTGACAATCGCTAATGAAATTGTATCGCGTAGAGCGGAAATTATGAGCACTGACGATGATAACAACCTTGTCGCTATAGTTTAATATAATTTTAAACAAAAAAAACCGACTTCAAATTAGGAATATTTTGAAAGTATTCCGTTTACTGAATGTAAAATCTTGACTTCATCAACAAATTACCGAAAACGCCCGTACATCTCCATATAAAATTTGAAGAGTTCCCTCGATTTCTCCAAGATTCCATCATCAGATCCTGGTTTCGTGCCAATGGGACCAATTTCGAGTTATACCCTTTCGATTAAAAAAAAATAGAAAATCTGTCCACGGGTCTCCGAGATATCGAGTAACATACACACAAAAAAAAATTGGTCGAATTGAGAACCTCCTCCTTTTTTTGAAGTCGGTTAAAAATGGGTATACCTACTCGCTTCTTCATATCGAGAGTTTCTGGCCAATTTGCGACTACAACATCTAGATGGACATGGTTACAATCACGCCTATCGCCTTCACAGCCACTTCTAGCAATTATCTTAGGTTTAAAAACAATTGGAAAAGGTACAATAACAGCATGGCGCTTAAAGTATACCCAAACCTATTTCTCTAGTCCTCTTACGACATCCACGAGTATGACACATACATACATATTCTCACGCCTGTATTCCCAAGAGGGGTAGGCAGAGCACATGGATTCAAAAATCCAGTGCCACATTTAGCAATTTCAGCAGGGTAACCAGATGGTTAAACATGATATTGCAGTGAAAAGTTGCTAGCCCATCGCCCACAATACACTAACCCCTTTCCCAGAGTCGACTCTTACGACACCCACGGGAAGAAAGGGGGAGGTGCTATTCTAACCCGGCACCACACGGGGGAATCCACGAATATGAAGAGGGTAGAAACGGCATTGGAAGATGGAGTATGCAACCGAACACCGCACAGTACATCAGACCAAACAAAGTAGAGTACATAATACACATGCATTATAAACATTGCCAAAAACAATTCAAAACTTAAATTCAAATTCTTATCTATATTTATGCAAATAGGCTCCTAAGAGCACTTTTACACGCGCTTCGGAAAGACGATCATTGTCAAGAAGAATGAGCCGCAAGAAACTTGGCAGAAAGTAATTTTTTCAAAATATTTTTACATTTTTTTTTAATTAATTACCTAGTAACAATAAATAGTAAAAGTTCAGGCCTTTTGTATTCATTTCATACATAACCTAGGTATTGTATAAAATCCCGAAGAACATTCGGCAATGTGTAAAATTACTTAATGACCTAAATCATAGAGAAGAAAAATCGATTACCTAAGGACCGTATCGTTAATTATGGAAACAAGTAAAATACTCGTAATTTGTGGGAACATTTTATATTATAGGAAAACAACTAAACTCATATACATATGAGTTTGCAAACACAATAATTAGAGTAACTTATTTTTATTTACTGGTCCCCTTGGCCATTTTCCCGATCTTGCTTTTAATGTTTTTCATTAACCGTTGGACAGCTAAAGTGTTGAAGGTTTTATACGTACGAATCCTGTCTTTTTTTAATTCCTCGACTTTATCTGTTGGCTTAGTATGTTTTCTTAATCTTGCCTTCATCAGAGGTCAAAATCTCTCAATGGGACTTATCTGAGGACAATTAGGGGTATGGAACGTTTTTGGTTCAAAGTCGACGTTATTCCCTCTATGTCAGTCTAGCACACATGGCGAGCATAGTGGCAGGCAGCTAAATCGGTGTAAAATAATGTGCGACCTCTGTGCTTGCGAATAAGTGGCAATATCCGCTTCTGAAGATATTATTTCCTGTAAATATCAGCATTCGAGTTACCCTTAACGAAGAACGGAGTCGTTTTCTTCCCACATTGACAAACAGCTTGCCAAACCATTACCTTTTGGCCAAATTTTTTGCAAAAAATTGATTTTTCCTCTTTAGAGACCTTTGCATCTTTCGTTTCGGTATAAAATTGCGGCCCAGGCAGGGTTTATAGTCAAGTTTGACATAAGTTTCGTCGCCCATAATAATACATTGTTTGTTTTTAGTTAAAATTTTATCGTTCAGTTTTCTAGCCCGAGTTTTAGCGGTAGATTCCTAGGTTTTAGTGCGTTTTGGCTGTTTTTGTTTCTTATAGGTTACCAGCCTGTTGCTTTCATTGGCACGTTGAACCATTGCTAAAGAAGTTTGGCATTTTTTCGCACAATCCCGAGTGGAAATACCTTAATTTCTCGCAAACTGCCCGCATGTCTTCTTGTCCAAATTATGATGCAAAGGACCACGTTTTCTACCTCGACCAGGTAAATCTTTGAAAGTATGGTTCATGCTTAACCGTTTGATAGTGCTATAAACTGTTTTCAGACTAACACCTTCCATTTCTGCAATTTTTCTCATCGTCATACCCGATCCTTCGCTATATTTGGTCACAATAGAAAATCGTTGTTTCGCGGATAGACCCTTCATCTTGGAAATTTTCAACAGTTCTCAATATTTTTGTACTGAATCCAATATTAGACTCAATAATTGACAGATTGACATTTATATATTACATTTATATTATTATATAACTTTTTTTGAGTACTACAAACCTGTTTCCATAATTAACGATACGGTCCTTACCAATATATGCTTCAACCCGCATTCTATACAATGCCTAGATATTACATTACCTAGGTAAAGTGTAAAATAGTTAATAAACAGATAACCAGCATTACACAAATTACCCATAACACACACATACTCTAGCGAATAATTTGCATTACAGGTGTGAAAAAGAACAGGCTCAGATATGACACCTATAAAAACAAACTTGTATGAAGTCCGCAGATTGCAATATCCATTAAAGCGTTATCTCGCAGTGTGGACAACCCTGTCAGTAGGCGACAAGGTAGGTAGGAACGGGGACCGGCTTCGGCTAGCCTACTGGACACACTGTGCTAATGATTAGCCAACTTTAATTTTCATTCAGTATATCTCACCTTCGGAGGAACAATGGCACAATTGTTGAAAAATCCAAAACATGAGTTAAGTATGCACAAATATTCCAAAATTTTTCCTTTACGTTTGTGTATTAGGGAAAGGGTTAGTGTATTGTGGGCGATGGGCTAGCAACCTGTCACCGCAATATCACGTTTAACCATCTGGTTACCCTGAATTTGCTAGACGTGGCACTGGATTTTTGAATCCATGTGCTCTGCCTACCCCTCATGGGAATACAGGCGTGAGAATATGTATGTATGTATGTACGTTTGTGTCTTATACTTCCATCTGTTATGTAACCTAAAATTGTGCTAGAAGTGTCTGCGAAGCGTGAAACTGTCATAATCATGGTTCTGTCAGTCACGTTTCGTGTGCTCTGCATACTGCATACTCCAATATAGAAAATAGATGTGATTGTATGTATGTGTGTAATAGTTACGTTCAAATCCCAAATCTGATAGGCAACTCCCACGAAACGCTACATAGACAAAACCATGACTGTATCACGTTTTGTGGCCGATTCTAGCAAATTTTTAGGTTTAAGGTGGCATAGTGACAGGTTGCTAGCCTGTCACATAAAGGATAACTTAACTATCCTCTCTTCTCTATACCCTCTCGACGCCTCTTACGACATCCAAGGAAGAAATGGAGAGGCATAAGAAGAAGAAAGAAGGAGCGTTTCGTTCGTATCCATTTCGTTTGGATCCATAGACTATCCAGGCGGACTTTCCATGAGATTCTGCCACACCAAAGACAGTTAATATTCTGAGTGCTTAGTGTACTGAAAACGGTCATGGATCGATAATAATTCCGTTTGCGAAATAACTCGAAATTGTATGGAAACTAAGACAGCGCCTCCAAGCGGCACCTCTGCACAACTGCCTCGGTCGACACAACCCTACAATTCCGCGATAACTCGCAAACGAATTCGTTAACAACTGTATAATCGTTTTCAATACACTAGCTAGACCAAGGCTGCTCAACCCTAAGCCCGCGGGCCATAGTAAGGCCCGCGAAAGAATTTTAAGTGGCCCGCGCAAGTATGGCTTGGATGAATTTCCAGCAATAACTGACCTAGCGTTAGTTATAGTAGAAAATGTAAGTTGCCCTTTGTTAACGACTGAACCTACCGTTTGGCCCGACTCTTCAATATGTTGAGCAGCCTTGCACTAGACGCTCTGTAAGCGTTCTGTCTGTGTGTCCGCGCGTCATCAGACGATCTCGACAGCTCGCGCTATGCAAGCTTACTGTACTTAGCTGACGATTAGTATCGCACTGACACTTGGTATGGTATAAATTATGCTATGCTTCGTGCCAATAAATAGTTCGTCTGTAAGTAAACGCTTTATTGTACAAACAAAGAACACCAAATACAAAATACCTACATCAAATGAAAGGGTGAAGTATAAAGGCGGACTTATTCTTTGAGGGATCTCATACAGCCAATATTTGAGACCCAGAGAGTATTAACTTCAATATTGAGACCTACAGAAAGAGAGGCTATAACATACAATTAAGGATCTGGTGTGTGGCACATCTTCACGCGTACCCTGAACGACTAAATCGAGAATGATTGCCGGACAGAAGACAATCGATTCCACAGCCTAGCAGCGTGCACAGAAAAGAACTTGGAATAAGTTTTAGTTTGTAGTTGTTTGTTTTTAGTTTCCTTTTCCTTACGTTCAAGGAAGGACGACACTTTTGTTTGTCTTGCAATGTTTGTATGTAATTTCTTCAGATCGAATCTTAAAAACTAAATTTTCAGTAACCGGCAAAACTATTGTCTGCCGCGCTCGGAATCGGCATGAGCTTGACGGAGGAAAGCGATCGTGATCCCAAGCGTCTCGGTAAAATATTTTCGTGTAACAAACCAACCCTCAACTGTCGTTTAGCTTACGCAAAACAAATTATTAGTACTTCGTTCAATTGGCTTCAAAACTGGGCATGGGTTTTGACTGACATGACGTTACGCGATACCATTTGTTTCATTAAAGTGGGATTGTTTTCCACCTGTCGAAAGAAAGTGATTGTGATTCCGGCGTGATACACAATAGGTTATTTATGTGTGCTCTTTTATCTTTGCTTATGTTTCGCCAAAAAATCATATGAATACCTTGCACATGTTTATGGTTTCGACATCGGTAGGATGATTTCACATTTGAGCAGCCAGAGACAATGGTGGCCATTAGAAAACTCATTACGACATAAGTTAGGCAATGTTATGAAAGGTTTTAAGAAATTGTCATTCACTAGACTCGCAAAATTACGTCTGAGATGTGGATACTTGGACGTTTGAAACCTCGACATTATTCTCTACAGTTTTCATCAGTTTTCGTAAAAAAATGATACAAGACTATTTATTTTGCAAATCGAAAACTACAAGTTTCAGTTATTTAACACTAGCAACTCACCCTGACTTCGCTCTGTGTTATACATAGTAATATAAACCTTCCTCTTGAATCAGTCTATCAATAAAAAAAACTGCATCAAAATCCGTCGGGTACTTATAAAGCTCTAAGCATACATAGAAACAGACAGCGGGAATAGTGATGATGATAGTGTGAAGGGGGTGGGCTGGAAGAGCCTTAAACTGAACTAGTTCAAGGTACGAGGACCGTATCGATTCGCGCGTGACTCTAAGACTGCAAAGCCTACTATTTAAATAAAAAGAATACTGATATTTTACTTTTGAGTTTATTGGGAGCGATTTAACAGAACATATCATCAGATTTGTGCCCCAAAGAATGCTGTCCAGCTCGTTGACATCGTTTAGGAAGACTCTCCTTCTCGAATCATTTAAAATTTAAACAATAAACAGCATTTTTTACAGCGCATTTACATGGCCAGCCTTAAAACTATACTAAAACTAAACCTCTTTCATCCGAGGTCTTGCAATAGTTTCTAATAATTTTATTAACATAGGGAATCTTAAGTATATAACAGTCTTCATTCCCGAGCGGTTTTCACAGATACGACTTTGTTCTGAGCCCAGCCCTTAATTTCACAGATACGACTTTATACAGTGCCCAGCCCTTGAATATGCAAAAGCATGATTCCGCGAACGCTCTCGCTTGTTTTAATCGGCGCGACGCGTGCGCAGCCAGTCCGGCTTGTTTAGATATCGGCATAAACTAATCCGAGCCATTGGATTGCCTGACCCTTTAGATGATTTACAAAATAGACACGGCGATTATAACTCTGAGCGCCATGTTTGTACGCTCACCATAGATACAGTTGTGCTTGTGTTTCCGGCTTTATTCCTTGTTTTTTTTTTATCAAAAATTGGTATTGTTAAGTTGGTCAAATCAACTGACGAAATATTAGCTAGGTTCTTTTTTTTAAACTCTTAAAAGCATAAATTTCATGTTACACTATGCTATTATCAATTAACAATAGGTGGAATCGATTTTAGTCCTGTACATTGTAACATTATGGGCTGGCAGTTGTTACTCAAAATCTACAATACCAAGCAATGGTTTTGACGTCTCTAAAAAAAGTTTCTTTCCTCTACAACAGAACTACTTAACTACCGTATTGATGTGGCAACGATAGTTTATCTCGCGGATGTATAAAGTGTGCATTTGCGTCTGAGGGACCAATTATTTGTCTTTGCAATAAACACTTACAGCACCACGCAATGCAATTAAACACCGTTTTTCCTATTCGAATTCTTCTGCAAATTACACTATACGTTCTCGCGTTCCCGCGCATAATGCCGTATCTGCGCTTAGAATAATTCTACGTGTAACCTCGTTTGAAATCTACCTTTAATTATTGGAAAGTGGATTGATATCTTTGAAGCGTTCTGTTGTAATTATTCGTATATCAGGCCATGTTCTTGGGTGACAGGCGGTGACTGTCACTGGAATCCTCTATTTTTACCAAAATTCTCTTGACAAACGTTACAAAATAATGCCACAGTTTTAAATGCGCGCGCATTTTTGGGCGCTGTACCTACACAATCAACAACTTTGAATATGAGCAACATTGAAACAGAGATTTATCTGTCCGAGTGTTTTCCTAACATTGTTCTGTTTCTCACAATGCCCCAATGCCCCATCATGACTCGCATAATTCTTAACCGAAACTGGTTCCATATTTACAAAACTATTTTTCCCGTATATCATAAAAACTGAGTAAAAAATTAGGTTAGGTAAGCTTTACGCTACAGGCTAGTAACCTGTCACTATAATAACTCTATAAAATTGTGCTAAAATTGCATGAAACAGTCATCGTTTTGTCTACCTCATTTTGGCAACATCATGCGTAAAGTTTTTGTTATATTTATGTAATAATAATATAGTCATGTCATTACCAACTCACGTAACAAAACATATCTTTGCTTACCTACCAATCTTTATAAGTAAATATGCGTCACAAAGGAAGATCCTAAATGCATTACCAAACACATGATTCACACAAGGACAGCATTGGAAATGAGTAACCACAGATCGGCCTAAATAAAACTTGTCTCGAATCCGTGTGTTTGGTTTTTTCTGTGTCACTGCGGTTTTGACGCATGTTGACTTAGACCTTTTTTTTGGGTTCCGTACCTAAAAGGTGAATACGGAACCATATTAGGTACTAAGACTTCGCTGTTTGTCAACAGGCTATATCAGAATTCTCAAGAGCCGCGATAGTTACATACATACATACGTGCGTTACGCCTGTATTCCCTAATGGGATAGGCAGAACACACGAAACGTTTAACAGTCAAAACCATGACTACTTCACGCCTCTCAGTCACATTTAGCATAATGTTAGGATTAAACATAGAAGAAAGAAGTACAATAATAACAGTTTGCTAGCATGTTGTCTAAACAGACTAAACATCTTTAATCGCTTCGTATGGCATCTACGGAAGAAATTGAGAGTTGTTATTCTAAACCCGAAACCACACGGGCGCTTGCTAGACGATTGAAATAAGATTGTATAAGAGTAATGCCAGAGTAGAGTAACGCTTGTAAAGAAAGGCAATTGCGAAGTATCGATATTGTGTGGAATCGCGAATAGGAAACGACAATAATGTATGTATGTCTGTAATAATTAGTGTCAAATAATTCACCTTATTCTATATAAATAAAAAATAAAGTAGATGCACCTAGAATTGTACTGAACGTGGCTAAGATACTAATGTTGGAAATCTCTAAAACATCATTGTTGTCAGAACTCGTGATTAACCCGATCCAAATATTAATGATAACAAACAGCCTCTTTCTATTCTTAGAATAACTAAAATCGAAATTTTACTATCACGGCTGACCGAGAAACTCAGATTTTAAAACAATGTCCATAAAAAATGATTCATCGATATTAAATTCACCTTTGACACGCCGGATCACATTTTCTAAATCAATTCGCGATAATTATGCAAATTTCCACATTAAAAACTAACAAAGATTTGCTATAATTAATGGTTTTCGTAATGAATGCGCATTCGGTTAAGTTAGTTTCACGTATTTAAGAATCTAGGGCGTCATAATTATGGTTTTGTTCCTAATTGGCTAAATTAGTATCATTTCTAATTACTTTAGTCTGAATTCTTTTGTTTGCATTTTTACTAACATCAGTATGCTCAAGGATAATAACTTCTTCAATTTCATCAAAAATAATAACATTATTACGGATAATTCACGTCTTATTAAATCTAATTTAGCTTGACATGTTTCAGGCTAGCCCGTAGTCCTTCATCTAGGAGCCACGGCTGCTGCTGCCAAACGGAAATTAAGTTATAAGTTAAGTGGTGCAGGATTAACATACAACCCTTCGCCATGAGATCTTGTAGGCAATCCTTATTACTTTTAACGGCACCCTTTTAATAACAAAAAAATTACATTTTGATGGCATTTTATTGTACCTAGCATTTCACCCGCGGATGTGAGCCTTACAATATCCGCATCCGCAAACACGGATGTCAAAAAGACGCAACGTCCCTGGTCCCCAATAACTGTCAAACGTGAGCGAACCGCCTAGATCTTCCTTTCATCGTAAATAACTCGACATCGCGCCAAGCAAATCTCTACGATAAACAAAACACGAAACCGGCACGAAAACAAAATATTTCCTTAACTAGATGAGATTCTAGTCCAACCCCGCCAACTATTTCAGTAATCTTTGCCTCCGCTTAATTGGCCGTGCTGCTCGCACGCAAAACAGCGTATCAGCGCCCCATTTTGATACGACATACGCTATTGTACGTTCGCGGTTTTCGCGATGTTTCGCCCGAAAAAATGTCTCTTACGTGACCCTATGGCCCGAATGTAGGAAAAATGGGCCCATTAACAGTAAGGAAGAGATCTGGGACGCTGGCTCCCTGAGAATAACCTAACGTTACGCCGATTCAGATGCATGAGTACTTGGAGAATAATTCACTTTTTGCTAAAATACAAGGTGAAATCTAACTAGACTAGTGATACAAAAATTGTGCGTTTGTTCAGTTAATAATTCAAAATGTTAAAATAGCCTAATCACGACCTCAATTTATGGGCAACTGAAATTTAATAGAACTTTACTAATTAAAACAATTGAGTTGGTGCGTTAAATTGTCCAATATTTGTTGAGAAGAAAATCACAATACACTAACCCTTTCCCAGAGTCGACTCTTACGACACCCACGGGAAGAAAGGGGGAGGTGCTATTCTAACCCGGCACCACACGGGGGAATACTTTACGTAATAAAAAGTGAACTCTCTTCTTGACGTCTGTACGATGCGGTTTTCATATCATACATTTTTTATAGTTATTAGTGTAAAAAAAAACAGAACGAACACGGGAAGGATCGTTGTATAATTTTATTATTGTGAGCGTAGAGAGGTGACCTAGAGAGTGCGACTATTCTACCAATAATGTGAAGTCGTAGAAACGTCGCATATCCACCCGCCCTCGCTCCTTGGATACAGAATACACTTAAAAATTAGAAATATCCTTTCTACTTTTGCCAAACGGTCTTAACTCACCGCGCGACCTGCTAATTGTTAGATAAATCAAGTAGTATCCTTATTCCAACCTATTTTCTATAGAAAATACTAATGTTTCATAACCGTAGTTTTACCGTACCTATAACCTTATGGTGCTTACGTCACTAACAAACCGAAACTAGTTTCAATTATCTATCGTTCATAAAAACTGTATGGAGCCGTGAAACTCGAAACAAGCGGTACTAAACGATTTCGAACCATTATGGCTGTATTACGACTCTCTTTGCACCTTTTGGTTATTAAAAAATATCGCTGATTGTCCACACACACGCAAACTGTCTGGGTGGCGATTTGAAACTATATTATCACATCAGTCAATTGAGCGGTATACATATGTTACCAGCGTGTTAAGTAATTATAATTATCATAATTACATATCTGTCATGTGTAACAGTCTACAATATTATTAGTTAAACCCGTTAACTACTGTCTTTGGCCACCTATTGAGAAAAATACTATACTTCGCGACAAGAGAGTAAATATAGGCGTATGTCCAGTTACGACTCAAATCCTCAATTCAGAAACTTCGTACTTATGCATAGTTTATTTCATACATACATATTCTCACGCCTGTATTCCCAAGAGGGGTAGGCAGAACACTTGAATTCAAAAATACAGTGCCACGTTTAGCAATTTCAGGGTAAACAGATGGTTAAACGTGATATTGCAGTGACAGGTTGCTAGCCCATCGCCCACAGTACACTAACCCTTTCCCAGACTCGACTCTTACGACACCCACGGGAAGAAAGGGGGAGGTTCTATTCTAACCCCGTGTGGTTTATTTTATATTGGCTGGTAATTAGGATTCAGCTATCGTGGTATTCAGCCTGGTGACAGACAGACAGACGGATAGACAAGGAAGTCTAAGTAAGAACACAGAGTAGGTGATAGTACCTACTATGTATACAGGGTGACACAGAAGACGTAATACAAAACCATTTATTTATAGAGGTTACCTTAATACTTAAAGATCCCACTATGTCCCGTATTGTTAAACTAATTGGAAGTATCGTTTTTAATTTTTTTAATTATTCCTGTTATTTTCTGCTCCTCATAGTTACCCTAACACAAATTGTTAAGTGTAAAAAGTTTGAAATCAGTTTCATAGTAAATACTCTTTTATTTTGGCCGGTAATTGATGAATAAAACACATTCTGACACGGTGACGTTACTTGTCATAACAAACACATCTCGAATTGCTTTCTAGTTTTTATGAGTTTATCTCCTAAAAATGGTATCGAATTGAATAAGTTCAAGTTTAGTGTTATGTTACGATGTCTTTTGCATATCCGTACACCCATATTAAGCTGTCGGACATGGTGGAATTTTATTTTAGGTCATCGATCACGGTGCAAACGCAAACCCTATTTCACCTACTAAGATACCCCGAGTCTCCAACTCCAACCCGGCTGTAATGTTATAAACTCTACAGTCCAAAATTTGAGGGGTTTTGGTCAATTTAGAGTTCCAGTACATGCTCAAAGTAGAGAAAACTACGATATTCAGACGCTATAAGAACGAGAGTATACTCAGGTATTTTTGCAACGTTACCCAGAAGCCAGCACTTGAAAAGCGGCATCACGATTTGGGACAACTCTATTTGGCGTCTGCTAAACACCGAAGGTTTTCATCACTTTCATTTCTAAAGGGTGCTCGACATCGTTTTAGCAGATACCCCAGAAGGGTGCAATTTTGCCAGTGATTGCTATCAAACCTACACCAGAACATTTTGTGGACAGATGAAGCCACTTTTAGCAGGCTAGGTTTGTTAAAATAAATATCCACAACGAGCATTGGTAGTCCGACGTAAATCCTCATCTGCTGAGATTATTATCAAACTCGCTTTTCGTTAAATGTTTGGGCGGGAATCCTCAACGATTGTGTCATAGAGCCATATTTTATTACCCTAAACTGAACCAAGTACGAAGACGTGCTAAGAAATGTACTACCAACTCTACTGCAAGAAATTCCACATCATAACATAGAAAACATGTTTTTTCAACAAAACGGGGCTTCAGCTCACTTTTCTTTGCGGGTTCGTGGCTATCTCTGGACCAACAGTTTCCTGACCGCTGGATTGGACGCGGTAGTCCAGTCGCGTGGCCGCCCCGTAGCGTAGTTTGGAGTGACATCAAAAGGCGTATAATTTTACCAACGAGGATACAACACCGTCATGCACAGAACTCCGTGAAAAAATAATACAATCTTTCGATGCCGTCAACAAAGCCAACGAGTTTGTACTCGATAGACTGAAGTCGAATCTAAGACGACGTGCAGACTTGTGTTGCCGAGAGGGTGGTGATCACATCGAGCACCTGTTTACATACATTTAAGAATTTTACACAATTTTATTATGTAGTTTAAAAATAAATTTAAAAACAACTCAAGTTGGCTTATTATTCAAATGCATTTCAAATGAATGCATTATTAGAAATTGCTAAAAGCACCTAGTATCGCAATTATTATTACCTACCACTGAGTGCAGAGATAAAATAATTTTACAAGTTCATTTGACAGCTAATTACTTGCTGTAGGGTGTCCATAATTCAAGATTTAAATTATTATTTTTGTTAGAAATTTAACAAAAGTTAAGCAAGGCCAATCTTAATGATTCACTAATTGCATTACATTAGTTTTCAACAACTGAGTCGGATAAGTTTGTTTTGTATTACGTCTTATGTGTCACCCTGTAGAAGTCCACTCCCGAACATCTTTAGGCGTAAACATATTGATATCTCTTTCTATCTTTACCTACTTCCCGTAGACTTTCATGAGGTCTAGCTGACGGAGCCTGCCAAAAATTTGGATACGGAACCCTATAAGTAGCCTATAATGGCTTCACAGAAACACCTCATTATATTAATAAACAGTAGTGCCAGAACAATATCACGCGATCGGTATCGGTTCCCGATACCACGATACCGGCTACCGATCGATCGATACCGCTCCATTGTTAGAATTAAAGGTATTATTAAGAACTGTCGAGCTTTCTTAATGGATTAATCTAGATCGATTTGTTCCCACGGCTTGTATGTCAGAGAAATACTGATTCCGATTGGAAATCTGTTTGACATGAAACAAATCATAAATGAGCTACAATATAATACAATCTCATACTGATAGGAGGCCTGTGCCCTGCAGTGGGACGTATATAGGCTGGATGATGATGATGAATATAATACAATAAAAATACAAAAATACAAAATGTAAAAATACAATAAACTAAATAAAGCACCGTTTGGTGTCAAATAACACCTCTCCGTTTCTTCTGTGGATGTTGTAAAAGACGAATAAAAAAATTATAGATTAAGATTTCAGGCAACAGTCTAGTATCCTATCACTAATATACCCCTATAATCTAACTTAATCCTAAAAATTAAACTAAAAGTGAAACGTAAAAACGATTTCGTCTAAGTAGCATTTCGTATTCTCTGCCTACCACATTTGGGAATAAAGTTTATATATAAAATAATAATAAAAATAAACACTAGCTTCAAACGCCATCTTTTTTGTATTGGGGATTGAAAAGTAAACTAACCTACGTTTTTTTTTTTTCATTTAACTTAAGAATCCCATTAAGTGCCAGCCCAATCCACTTGGGAACAAATCAAATATTAAAAGTTTAGTCAATTACTTCTGTCGTCCCTATTTCCGAACGTTGGAGTACAACCGCAAGCATCAATCATTTTGGTTTATAATTCTATATTCAACCTACATACTTAAATATTTTAAACACGAATTATTAAAAAAAAATCTTTATGTTATTTTTAGGGTTATGAGTAATAGCATCTTTTTTTGAAGTAAAGTGCTGATATATGCAATAATAACTATTAGGTATAAAATAAAACTAATTATTGTTTTTTTGCTGCTTTTTATGTGGCTGACATATTAATAAACTGAATAATGTCCCGAAATGGATAAAAAATAGGCATATTTTGTAACCTACATTCACATCCATACTGTCAACACATGCAGCTGTCAAAACACATCGCAATAGGTCAAAACAAAACACTAACGCGCTACTCAGCGACTGTACCTTCGCGCACGAAAGTGAAAACGGCCTTAACGTATACTATTTAAACAAACCGTCTGGTTCCGTTGACAAAAACAAACATTGGCGGCGGCCGGCAAAAACGCGAGCGCCATAGAAAGTCCCGCTTTTTCTGTACAAGCCTTTTCTTTTATGATTTTCACGGTCTTTTGTTCTTTTCTTTCGTAATTTCTATTATAGACATGGAAATCGTGGTTAATGGCTGGAGGGTTTTTGTGTGTTCAAAGTTGATTTGCTTGCTTAGGACGAACGAAAATAAGAATAAAGTGACCGCTGAAATACCAATTACCTATGAATAATGTTGCCAACTTGAAACTTATTGGACGGTCAAAGAATGTATTTCTTAGACCACCAAAAGGTCATGAAGCGTTATTTCCCTTTTTCACTACATGCGTATTTGGTCATAGCTCCGGTTCGTAGCTATGTAATTGTTAATCTATCAATTCCCAAAAAAAAGCTACATAAAGAGTGACCAGACGAGTTCTCGACTTTATTGGTCTTAAAATGCCAGGTAGGTCCCCTCTTTTGGTGTTCATGATACGCAAAAACCTGAAGAAGGCAAAAACATCTCGCTTACAGGTCAAAGGAGACACACTTCTAGAAGGATTACGAAAACAGTTGTCCCCAATAGAAATGGGAAAAGGCTAGCCCAAGAAAGAGAAAAAAATAGAGCGGTTGAAACGCCGCGGTCTGACGCTCCAAAGTACCTCTTCAAATAAAACCTTTCGACAAGGAAAATCGTTACAATGTTTACCATATCAAGGTTCTATTGAAGAATAGGGATTGAATTCCTTGACTACGAGTACTTATCTAAGGTATACACTATCAGGTTATTTTGCTTCTAATAACTGGTTTTATAAATATAAAAGCTCGTTTAAAGTACTGGCCGAAAATTTTCAAAAACTGAAAGAAACAGCAGAAAATTCTTTAAAAACTATCCCCTAAGAAAAAGTTACAGATATTTAAATATGGAACGTCTGCTACTAACCATAAAAAGAAAAAGAAACTTCATAAAACTGCCAGTAACAATTGTAATAAAAGAGAGGACATGTTCCCCGAATTCATCGGAACTTTGGCTAAAGGCAAGTTTGGAAAGGGTGACAATCTGGTGCCTTTCCCTCGTCAAATACTCGTAAATTCGCGTTAAATTTTGGTAATATTCTAGTAATATTAGCCGCATTACGTAGGAAGTGTGGCCCAATGGCTGTGCTCAACGATCCCTGCTATTTGCCAGGGAAAGAACATTTTATTAGCTATCTGTTGGGGACATTGTCATGACGCTGTTTCCTCAAAATGGGAAGCCATTTCGGTGAATATTTTAAAGTTGTTTTCTTGTCTTTTGTTACTTGCTTGTTAAATTTGAATTGGAATTCACACTGCGTGATTCATCAAGGTCATATCTTTTTGTGTCACAAAAAAATCAGAACTCCCGTAGGATAAAGATAAGCAAATTTCTCACAGGACGCTGGAAAGCTAGTGATAATAAATTATAATCTTCGACGCAACTCGATAACTTGCGTCTATGATATTAGTTGTCCCGAAACTAAATTAACCCTCTCCGATATGCTCGGGTAGGCCTGATAGGCTTCGTATATCACCAGCAACTTTTGGCACGTCGGAGCCTGATATATCGCCGGTTATGTTATGTATCTTGGGAAATTAACTAGGTTATTGTGAGTAGCGTCGGAGGGTGTAACTTCGCAGGTATTTGGTGTGATAATGTGGCAAGGTATTCACGTTGTGGCAAAATATAAGCGTTTGTCTGTTGTCAAGTGCTTTTGTTTTTAACTCCTGAAGCAAAAAGAGGAGTGTAAGTTTGACGTCGGTCTCTCTCTCATTGGATTATACTTATACACGCAATATTTGAAAAGTCACATGGAAATGATCACTGTCTTATTTATGATTATGACGTTTGAGCGTTCTCGGTATTTGACCTTCCACTTCCTTTCTTTCCTTCTTTAAATTCAAGCATCAAATCATCGTATCATATCAGATCAAAAACCTACAATAAATTACAAATAATCCATTTTGTCATCTGAAAGAATCAATGAACGAAACATTTTATAGTCACTAACTTTTATAAGTAACAAATTTCCCTAAACCATTACTTGGTCCATTAACATTAATTTACATTACAACATCTCCCATTTACATTACAAAATCGAATGAAGACTCACGCTCGTATTTCAACCAGAATTATCACAACAAACCCATAGCGCGTCGATGCAGTGTCAATAAACGGCGTCATAAAACCAAAACTGTGGGAACCATGCTGTTCTCTCAACTTTATAAACTAGAGAACCAAATAATGGCTTGAATACATGTACATTACTGGGATACTAGTTTTACATTACTACTTACTAGTGATCATCCGCGAGGTGTCTCTTTATGAGTATGTCTTTATACAAGTGTACTAGAACTGCTTTATCCTAATGATCTTCTGCATCATAAATTAGCCGTATCGTGCTTTATGTATTTTAATAAAGTGTTTACTGAATTACTTACTTATTGTTTACGAACTAGCAAGACTCTTAATTTAAGATATGACTTTTTCGTACTTTCCATAAAAAAAGAAAATTAATAAAATGAAAAAGGCCGTAAAAGGCTCAAAACAACAAAGTTCACAAACAACCCCGCCAAGTGTAACTACACTAAAAGACAAATTTCTCTAATTCGCTCCAGACCGACCACTTAACTGATTAATTCGCAAAAAACCGCGTACATTTCGTTAAATAAACGAGAATAATAAAGTACGTTAACAGCGCCATTAAGTGTGACTGTCTACATGAATTTCGTTTAGCAAATTGTCAGCAGAAAGCTCAATTAAAATTTTACGCGGCAAAAAAATGTGGAAACTCACCGTTTGTGCTTAAAAAAGGTAATAAAAATAGCGCGGACGGTAAACGTTGCATTTAAACATAAAACAATTCAATTATAGCGTACTAATTGGAGTTTTAACACTTAAATTGGCTGTCGAGTCACGTGGGCAAACGGCAAGGCGTCACGTAAGTACCGAATTAATCGGTTGATTGGTAATTCCGAAAGCAAACGTAACGCTGACAGCTATTGCGTTAACTTTTCCGAAAAAAGGCGGCATCTTTTCACTTTCACTAGTTTCGAGTTTAATTGCTGGAGGCTTCAATTAATGCTGTAGACCAGGGGCTCCCAACCTTTTCTTGGTCAGGGACCGTTTTAATATTATTCTTGTTGGCAGGGACCACAATGCAGGTATAATGAAACAAATTATAAAAATCAAACTGATACTTAAAATTTACATAACGAATTGCTTTTTTACACCAAAATAACTAAGTGAATTCGTTTCAATGACATCCTTGCAGTTCCTGTACTTTTTTATTTTTTTTCCTGTTTTCTTTTGTAAGTTCAATTTAAATCGATTGATGACCATATTTTGAGTTCCGCGGACCACGAGTGGTCACGGACCACTGGTTGGGAACCACTGCTGTAGACGAGGCGATTGGGAGAGCATAGCCATTCCGAGGCGATGGCGCGGAGAGCGAAGACAAAACACAATCGATAGCTTGATACACGTGTCATCTAGTTGTTGTACTGCATCTAGCTGCTTGTACAGCTAGTGCAGTCATTCAAGCATTACTGCTCCGAATTCTTTTACTGTGAACCGAATTGCATACAATTTTGGAATTAGGTTCATCTTGC
>BHDV01010944.1:235263-335588 GCA_005406045.1 Adoxophyes honmai
TATGCTTGGTATAAGTACGGATACGGGACACGGCATCCGACGGTTACAGATGTGCAGGCCGTTCCGGCATACGAAAGGTTAATCCGGACTTCTATCTTTACGTCTGCAAAATTTCAAAGCAATCGGTTCAGTAGTTACGGCGTGAAAGTGGAACAAACAAACGAACAAACAAACAAACAAACTCACTTTCCGATTTATAATATTAGTAAGGATTTCCCTAAGAAGGTATTTTATTTGCCGCCTTAGTTTTTATTAATTTGCTTAGGTAACTAGAGCTTATAATTTGATCTTATGTTTAATTTTTAGTTAAGTAAAGTTATTACAATGTTATTATTGTTATAGCTTAATTCCAACACGGTTTATTGTTTTTTGGAATAAAGGAACTAACTAACTATTAAAACTAACCCTGGTGTTAACAAACAAATTGCGCCTAGTACTGTTACTTTTTACTACATCAAAGGTGTTACTCGCGCGTTGCCAACATTAAGAAAATTTTGTTTTAGAGGTACCATCTCCAGGTAATGTAGGTTTTAGGTACCTATGTGAAATTAGGAACGCATTTAGGCGGAAGCTAACCCGCAGTTAGCGTTACATCAGAAAACGAACAAACGTCAAATTAATTATTTAACTCTAGTCGAGGAAAGCGGCTTTAGTTAGAACAAAAAAGGTGAACCCAAAAGCCTAGGAAAGATTTACGACTGAATCAGAGTGTTCTGATTTCAATACACGACACAGAATAATTTGTATGAATTCGTCCATCACGGCAATACCACCGTGGTCTTATAAAATTTATAGCACTATAAAAGCACGGGCTGTCAAATAAATTTTGCCAATTAGTGCTAATGGAAGCGTGAATAGTGAATGGTGACTTTCAAAGAACTTTCATTAACACTACTTAGCAGCTCGAAACGTGGATTTTGCACTATTTTTTAGCTAAGGGCCGGACACATTAAGCGCCTTACGAGCATCGTCGAATTGTCAATGCCTTACTTACATTAAATTGGCTTTGAAATGTAATGTAATTTGGAATAATAATTATGTCTAGGCACCCCGTGTGGTGCCGGGTTAGAATAGCACCTCCCCCTTTCTTCCCGTGGGTGTCGTAAGAGTCGACTCTGGGAAAGGGTTAGTGTATTGTGGGCGTTGGGCTAGCAACCTGTCACTGCAATATCACGTTTGACCATCTGGTTACCCTGAAATTGCTAAACGTGGCACTGGATTTTCGAATTCACGTGCTCTGCCTACCCCTCTTGGGAATACAGGCGTGAGTATATGTAATTATGTCTAGGTAACGTAGCGTGCCTAGGTATTTAGCGGCATTTTGTGTAACGCAAGCCTTTAACCGACGAAGCAAGTTAGTGTGACCGTCGTATAAACAAAAGACTTGCAAAAGAGACCCTTACGGCCCACTGGCATTAATAAAATGTTACTTCGCTTTTTGTTACCCTGTGTGGTGTCGGGTTTAGAATAACATCTCTCCATTTCTTCCATGGATGTCGTAAGAGGAGACTAAGGACATAGGTTAAGGTATACTTTAGGCGACAGGCTAGCAACCTGTTACTATTGTACCTGCCACCTCAAAACCTAAAAAAATACTATGCTAGAAGTGGCCATAAAGCATGAAATAGTCATTGTTTTGTCTATGTAGCGTTTTGTGTGCTCTGCCTACCCCGTTTGGAAATACTTTTTGCTATTATACAAAATTAGACTCACTTGACTGTGCTTTTGCTTAATTTATTTAATCACTTAATAATAAAAAGCATGCTAATATACACTAGTGTAGTTACTACGGTCCTTCCGCATCATCTAAACTATCTAAAGTCACCGACACATGTTAGGAATCGTCTACTTTCCACCCTCTTATCATCTATTTCGTTGACAAAATGGAATCGTGCGTACGCACCGGACCTTACTATTGTTCCGCGCGAGAGTTTTCACTTTTTATTAGAGCTATTTTAGAAGCTATTAATGTTGTTATTACTGCAGCCAGTTACGAAAATAATAACCCTGTCGTGTAACTTTCGTTGACAGGTAGGCGTAACAGAAAGCAGACGTAATTGACGAATTCGCCCTATAGTACACTTTCACTGACGTCCTACGTTCGATAGGTTAAGTACATTTTGCTGTAACAGTGCCCATCAAAGTTGGCTCATTAGTTTTAAGAAAGAAAGAAGAGGGATATTTGCTAACACAAATTGACACAGAAAACATTTTGTTGGCATGATCTGAAATAATCCTTAATAATGTACAACGAATACTAGAAACGAAAAACAAGGAATAAGCTGCATGTAGCATGCAAACAAACAACAGAGGAACATAGAATTAAGCAAAACTACTTGAAGGTTAGATAATTGATAAGTTGCCAACCAACGAGACGAAAAAAAAAGCAACTATCAAACTATTCTTATTAGCCCGTACAATAGTTCTCCATCTTTTTGCCTCTCTTCCCTGTCTCAGGCATGTTCTGTCCATTCAGGTTGAAAAGCTTTCAGATCGTTCCGTCATTTCCTCTTCAGTCTACCTCCTTTGGCCGGCAAATGTTCTTAAATTAAATAAAAATGTTTCGCAATATCTGAATGCAGTTCAGGTAACGTGACTTTTTCAACCGATACGAAGCTGAAAACCAAACGTTCTTTACCTCTTGTAACTTCATCTAAGTTATATTACCTAGGGTTCACAAATACTATTCCACGTGGAGCCCTCTTCACTGTCCCGCTTCGTAGGTAATAAATTGTTTCTTATCACTAATGAAACCCGTCCCAAGACTGCCTTTTGTTCAGACCAAATAAACAGCCTCTATCCAATTAACTGCTCAATTGTACTGAATTCAGTTATTTCTGCACAATTCGCGAGTTCAAACTCTCTAGTATTGTACTATTTTCTAGTATAATACATACAATCAGTGTACTTCTGTACATTACATTATTTTGAGGATGGGATGCGACGTGATAACGTTTCTGTGCTAAAAAGTAGTATTAAGCAGTTACAATGGATGACTTTCGTGGAAATAAGGTAGACTACTGGTTACATTTGTGCCAAGGTACTCACTGACAGTCATCAATATTACCGAAACTATAAAAAACGCAGAGAGAGGTGTAAGAGGAGAAAGAAGCGGCTTGACAGCTTGAATCCGTGTCCTTGTATTTCGTCTCACATTGCTTTTTATAACATTTAAAAGTAAGTACCTATTCTTGATGGATGTTTCTCAATAATAGCTATACATACATACATACATACATACATACATACCTACATATTCTCACGCCTGTATTCCCAAGAGGGGTAGGCAGAGCACATGAATTCAAAAATCCTGTGCCACGTTTAGCAGTTTCAGGGTAACCAGATGGTAAACGTGTATAGCTATGGGACAAATAAATTATTACTTAAGAGGGCGCACACATTTTTTACGAACGTAATATAAGATCAGGTGGGGGAAGAGAAATTCAGGGGCAGGGCAGGGGTAAGAGGCACCACAGACCATAACTCGTCGAGTTATGAGTGATTATGGTCTGTAGAGCCCTCTTATCCCTGCGTTTCTCTTCCCCCACCTGACCTTAGTGGTTTTGGACCAATGTTTAAAAAATCGTGAAAAATAAATTAACTCATATTTAGCCATGAAAAAAATATGGTTAGACTAAACATATTCTGTTAATTTACAATAAAATTGTTTCATTTGTAATTACATTAAAATCAATGAGAAAAAAAATAAAGTAATGGTTCAACTTTCAAATTATGTAAAATGATATTTGAATAATAAAAACCAATAATTTGATTCATGTTAATCCGTTAATCCCCAGTAGACTATATTGTCTATCAGATAATAACAAGTTTATATCGTTTATGGTAAATTTTAATGGCAAATTTTCAAGTGAAAGACAGCTCTGACGCGTATTTTTGTGAAAACCCTTCAACAAATTGGCTAAGTAAAAGAAATCTGTGTTGCTAATAAAATATTTTTTTCCGTTAATCCCTAGAAAAAGAGTTTATTTATATGTTACAGTAGTTTTTCTTTAAAAACTTAAGGATTTATAGCTTTCTAAAGCATTGGAAAAACATCAAAATCACCGAATTTTGTGTGCACGCTCTTAAAGCGTCATTTTGTTGAATTTGACCAAGGAGATTTTTTATTTTGTTTAGGAGAGTGTTGGGTACGATTGTAACAAATTTTATGGAGACAGTTGTACCGTTGTTTTTTTATCATTAGTGTCCTAAAAAGCGCGTAAAAGACTGAAAAAACGCTACAATGTTGTTTGTGAAAATGAAGAGCCTTGTTTAAATTACAACACGTGATTACGTTGTCCTACTATTTGCAATGCAAAATTTAAACTAGCTTGAAACAATTCACCAAAACGCTCATTTAAATTATAAACGATCGAAAACCAACGCTGCCACTGGCCGCAAAACTAAACAGAAACCGCGTAACTGCATTAGCATTAAATTCAAAACACAAACGCAGTACAACGAATCGTAATCATAACAGCGATATAATTACCAGTAATTCCGCTAAACATACCATTAATTTAGTATAACTGCAACGCACGCGGTTCAATCTCTTAGCAACGTAGCTATCGGCGCGAGGGATCTAAGTTCGTTAACCGATTCAGCGCCGACGGCTCCCTCGGGAGCCTGTAGTCCAAGTGATGGTGGATCTTGGGCATTTGAGATGCGAGGCTAGCTCACCAGCTATACGTCATTAGCACCATTAAAGTCGGTGTCGATTAAATCATCTCGACAATCGCGGGCATCGAATCGAATTGGGTTTGCACGCAAGTTGGGAGCCAAAAAACTGTATTAAATTAAGGCAAATGGTGTTGGGGTTTCAAGCTACGCGAATTTTAGCTGATCATCAAAAAAACCGCGGTGGCCCAGGTTTTCATGGAGTTCACATGGAGTGTCACAGGTTGATATACCTTTTCGCACATCTGATTTTTTCGGAATTTATCTGCGAAATCGAATTTGATATTTACTAAGAGCTATTCGATGAAGGAAAACTTTGTGAAGAAACTTACGTGCAGTGATGAAATATTTTCAATGCTGTGTATGAAGTTCACGATCCGCATCGAGCCCGCGTGGCAACTTCAGCCGAAGCGCTCTCATACTGAGAGGAGGCCTGTGCCCAGCCAGTGGGACCTATTTAGGCTGGATTATTACCATTATACATTATTATAAAATTCGATTAATGTTTATGTAGCATTCTACTCGCACAGACAATATGACGCACTTAACGTATCACTTTGTCAAGAAATCTAGTAAAATAAGTGTTAAGAATAAGGGGGGCGGTACAATCGCTCGTATATTCACCCAGCTGCTTATCAAACAGCTCTAAGCTAGAGGAGGGCCACAATAATCAGACAGATATATTGTATTTACCCACTTTATAATTCAGGGCACTGCAGCGGTCACCTAGTAATTAGCTAACTGCTAAGCAATAAATCGCTTTGAAATGTTTATCTGGTCATGCCTAGTTGCGTCGGCTTAATTTAATAGTTAAAAGGGAACATTTGTACGTTTTACTAAGTTTAACGGAGCGCGAGTGTAGTCCATCTAGTGGCAGGTATACCTGTCACTGTCTATGGAGGAACGTCAAAAATTGACAGGTCGCGCAACTCGACTCGGCTCGTATGAAAATGTTTTGGCAGAATAATAACGTAAGTATAATATATTTTTATCGCACCAATAACACGAAATAAAGAAAAATGATGGGATCTCCAAAAGTAAAGTGTGTTACAAGACTTTTTTCGCCTGGCCCTTGAACCATTTGAGACAAATAATCTGGTTTTCTTTTATGTTTTGGCACTTTAAAACTAGAAAACATTATAGCAATAATACTTATTATTGTATGTTACAAACGGTATAAATATCACTATTTTTACACCTTGGATTTAGTTTAAGACGTACCTGGATTTGACCAGTAACGTTATGCGAAATGGAGCATAGTGTTCTATTGATGATGGTCTTCGATCAACAATACAACACGTTGTATTGTTGATCGAAGATGATGGTGGACCCCTTTATACGCAAGTCCGACGCGCACTTGGCCGTTTTTAGGGTTCCGTACCCAAAGGGTAAACACGGGACCCTATTACTAAGACTTCGCTCTCTGTGTGTCTGTCCGTCTGTCACCAGGCTGTATCTCACGAACCGTGACAGCTAGAGAGTTGAAATTTTCACAGATGATGTATTTCTGTTGCTGCTATAACAACAAACTAGCTGGGTGACCGAGCTTTACTCGGATTATTTTTTGCATACATTGAAATACTGGTAATACAAGTTGTAAAACTAATATCACTTCATTTCGCTGATTAAAATCAGTTTTTACAGATCAAATTAATCCACTCCCACTACTCAGTCATCATTATTTGACAGTTAAAAAAAAGCAAAAAATAAAATAAAAATAAACCGGCCAAGTGCGAGTCGGACTCGCGCACGAAGGGTTCCCTACCAAAAACTGCAAAAAATCAGAATTTTTGTATGGGAGCCCCCCTTAGATACTAATTTTATTTTTATTCAATTATTTATTTTTAAAGTAGATATTTAATTAAACATTCTGTGAGCATTTCAAGTATTTAACTGTTACAATTATTTAAATAGGCCCAAAACAGCAAAAAAAAACACGTTTTTTGTATAGGAGCCCCCTTAATTATTATAATTATTTTAATTTTAGTATTTGTTGTTATAGCAGCAACAGAAATACATCATCTGTGAAAATTTCAACTCTTTAGCTCTTACGGTTCGTGAGATACAGCCTGGTGACAGACAGACGGACGGACAGACAGACGGACAGACAGACAGCGAAGTCTCAGTAATAGGGTCCCGTTTTTACCCTTTGGGTACGGAACCCTAAAAAGCAAAAAAATTTAAGTGTGATGAAAAAAAAGAAAAACTTATGTCACATCCCAGGATCGAACCCAGAATTTTCTGAATGTAAATTCTTGACTTCATCAACAAATTACCGAAAACGCCGTACATGTCCATATAAAATTTGAAGAGTTCCCTCGATTTCTCCAAGATTCCATTATCAGACCCTTTCGATTAAAAAAAATTTTTTTGAAAATCGGTTCACGGGTTTCCGAGATATCGAGTAAACATACAAATAAAAAAATAAAAAAATTAGGTCGAATTGAGAACCTCCTCCTTTTTTCGAAGTCGGTTAAAAATATCTGTTGTAGTTATTCGGCATCGGGACAGTTGAAAAAAAAGCAAAAATGAAAAAGAAAAACTTAAGTCACATCTCAGGATCGAACCCCGAAGCTCCTGCACAGAGAGCGCACTGTCCAACCACTCGACCAAATGTACTGTTTAGTTCTTCAGCGAAATATCTGTATACATTCAGTAAGAAATTCATATCCCGGTTTTTATTTTTTTTCTCGGAAAATTGCGTTTTCCCGGGAAAACCACTTATGTAGATAAACTTAAAACTCTAATCCTCGTCAATATAAAAATTTTCATGAAAATCGTTAGAGCCGTTTCCGAGATAGCTGGTATATAGAAATATAGAAATAAATATATATACAAGATTACCTCGTTTAAAGGTATAGGATACTAAATATCAAAATAATAATAATAATTAAGGGGGGTTCCTAAAGAAAAAACGCGGTTTTTTTGCTTTTTTGATACCGACTCGTACTTGGCCGTTTTTTTAATTGGTTTTCGATGTAACCCAGCACCCTTTAGCCACAAGCCTCGGTGACCCTATTATGTCCACGAAAAAATCAAAGGGCCTGCCTGTCGAATTACGTCCGCCCTAATTATTATCCCAACACGGTCACAGTAACACGATACGTCGCAAACCTGTCGGTGGTCAACTGGTTGAGTGGGAATAATGTCTTTGGTTATGATGAATTAATTACGAGTATTTCAAGATCAAAATCTTATTGCAAGAAGGCCGAAATATGGTATTTTGCAAGTCTTGTTTTTGAGTTTACCAGCGTTTTGCAAAGACCATGGTGAATTTGCCGTAAAAAACTTACGGCAATAGCAACCACAATATGTATATTGTACACGTAATGAAAACGCGCCGAGTATTAATAAAGCAGCTACATAATTTGAACAAATAAATTAGCAAGGCAAAACCAAAATATTACTTTAACTGGCACGATTTCACGATGAAAGAAATTTATAGGGTCCCAGAATTAATAATTTAATTGGGAATTATTTGACTGTAGTTTGTTTGTTCTTGCGAAAAAAGTGACGAACTTATACATACTAAGAAGCCAAGTAGACGCTCGCCTTAAAAAAAAATACAATAAGGGAAAAATACGAGCAAGTGGGTCACCTGCGTGTTTAGCATAGCAAGAGGCGAATCGAGTCGCGCGCGAGATAGACTCTACCTATCACTGTCTAACTAGAATCGTCAGAAAAAGACAGGTAGCCACTCTCGCGCGTGTTGCCGTGCTAAGCCTACGATCTATTCCCACTAGTTCTACTGGCAGTTCTACTGGTAGAACTAATGGGAAATTTGATTCTCACTAGTTCTACTATTAAAAGGACTTCAGATAATAGAACTAGTGGGACTGATTTTTCTCAGATTTAAACCGTTAATTAAAAGGTTTGGTGACTAAATATTATTTCAATAAATTTCCTATATAATTACTGGGAAAAAATCACTCTCACTATTTCTATTATCTGAAGTCCTTTGAATAGTAGAACTAGTGGGAATGTTTCCCATTAGTTCTACCAGTAGAATTGTCAGTCAAACTAGTGGGAATTAAATGTTTCCCATTAGTTCTACCAGTAGAACTGTCAGTAGCACTAGTGGCAATAGACCAAGCCTACTGATATTCCGAATTCCTCTGTACTAATTAAAAATGTAGTTACGTGTTCATCTGTTAGTATCTTGCCTGTAAACCCGTTGGCTAAATTTAACTACACTGTCAACAGAGTTAGAAATAACAGTGTTTTACAAAATCGTAAAATAATATTGTTCCAACGAAGCCTGCGAGTGACGCGGGTGCGGAAAACGACAGTCCCAGGTCCTTTAGATACTTGAGTTTATATGTACTTGTCTTTATACATGTACTAGCTTTCCGCCCGCGGCTTCGCCCGCGTGGAACTCGGTATTGCGGTATAAAGCACAACTATAAGAAAACTTCTCGTTTCAAACGACACACAGCGCCATCGATCTATTATCTATCGATCGATAATCGACCGATATCGATCTATCATAGATTGAAATCGATCTATCAAGCAAACTATATTTTTGTTTTCCCTCGGGAATATCAATTTTTTCCGGGATAAAAAGTACCCTATTATTTAATCCGGACTTCTATCTTTATGTCTGCAAAATTTCAAAGCAATCGATTCAGTAGTTACGGCGTGAAAGCGGAACAAACAAACAAACAAACAAACAAACAAACTCACTTTCTGACTTATAATATTAGTAAGGATACGTACACAAACGTCACGTCTGTATTCCTGAGAGCAGAGCACGCGGAACGTTACATAGGTAAAACCATGAATTTGTCACGTATTGAGGTTATCTTTAAAATCGACATTAAGTTGTATGTGTGTGTCAGATGTGCAAGACGAGAATCTAAATATAATCGTATTACTATATTACTTATATAGACATTAAAAAAATAGGCAAGAGGTTTTTTCACACGTCTTGTATTATGTCTACCAGCGCTTCGGAAAGACTCGTTAAATTTACTCAAGAAACAATCATTGTTAATTTCATGCATAATTTAAAGTCCCGTGAAGACTTTACGCGTTAGAAATGTCATAGTATGATATAATTTTAGTGTAGCCTCTCTTATTGTCGGTCTAAATATTTTGAATTTCCTCTGTCTCTCAAAAGCCGACCATAAGAAATACCTTAAGGGATAAAAATCCACCTTTGTAAGTACAGTCACGAACCGGGATTGTTGAGCCACTTGCCACTGTTCGCAATTTAGACGTGAAATCAATGACCGATGTGACCGATTAGATGTTAGCTATTGGATAAGTAATACACGACCAAGTTACAAACGTAGGTGAGTGGCTCAACAATCCCTGTTCGCGATCTTGTCTAATATTTTTTGTGCTAAAGTTTAATATTAACTTACTCACCTACTCTTCATGTCTCGCCTCAACACGACTCTCGTAGGTACCCCATGCTTACAAGAAACCTCGACAAAGGGCATTCAGGTCTTAAACTCCTAAATATAGCTTTACAAAGTAAGCTAACTTAATTTATACCAATCTATTGAACCTAGTGCTTCTAAGAGCTCCGTTGCCCAAGGGGCTGGAAATTCTTGCTAGACCGAATTTAATTATTTTGTCTGGGAACTAAGACGTTAAGGGTCGTTGGAACATGAGTCTGAACTAGATGGAGTTGGGTTACTGCAATCAAACTTGGGTTAAATCTGGGACAGTGTGCAATGTGGTAGAACTTGAAATTCTGAGTCTGCTAAAGCGTATGTTAAAATTTCTGCAAAATTGACAGCTTTTTGTTTAATTGTGTAAAGTAAACATAAAGTAAATGTACCAATGCTCGACGCTTCAACGCCCAGTATATGACCCCTATCTGTCACCTGTCTTACTATGAGATTAAGGTTACAAGTGTCATGTATTAGTTCAATGTCGAGCACAGGGACGTTTACCTTATGACTTTCAAAAATGAACATCAGGACTAATGTTTGATCTTTGAAATCTCTGTTTGAAATTTCGGGTTTAGAATATTGCTTCAAAAGAAGGATATAAGTTAGAGAACGCTTTAGACGGAAGGCTAGAAAGAAACCTGTCTTTATATCCCTTATAAAATGACTTTAGTCCTAAAATTTTATTGTAACAGCCTACGTAACGTGAAATAGTCATCTTTTGTCTATGTTACATTTTGTGTGCTCTTCTTTTTTACTTACTTCTCACGCCCATATTCCCATGAGGGGTAGGCAGAGCACATGAATTCAAAAATCCAGTGCCACGTTTAGCAAATTCAGGGTAACCAGATAGTTAAACGTGATGTTGCGGTGACAGGTTGCTAGCCTATCGCCCACAATACCTACACTAACCCTTTCCCAGAGTCGACTCTTACGACACCCACGGGAAGAAAGGGGGGGGTTTACATAAAATAGAGATACTTAAAATATTTAGGTACTCGTGTAGTTGCTAATAGACTTAATACTTAACAGAATTTCAACGCTACATGCTTCATGCGGTGATCGCAAAAGTGTGAAAAATTCGGTAGTAGATTGCATTCGGCGAGTGACAGACTTGTCACAGGCTGTCTAGTCGGCGGGCAGTATAGTGAAAAACGACATACAGTCACGAACCGGGATTGTTGAGCCACTTGCAACTGTTCGCAATTTAGACTGTAATCAATGACCCATGTGACCGACTAGATGTCAGCTATTGGATTTGTATTACACGACCAAGTTACAAACGTAAGTGGCTCAACAATCGCGGTTCGCGATGGTACGTTGACCGACGTCGTTTGTAACAACAACTCAGTGTATTTATGCTTCATTACACCGCCATAACTATACAAAATTTTAAACGAACGCAGGCAATTTCAAGTGGGTGGCCATCCGCCTGGAAACACAATTTACGACACCCATTATAAACCTAATCCAGATCCCAATTACATTTAATAAAGCCTATAAACTTTCATCATATAAAACAAATCACTTTCACTGCATACATTATGTATGAAGCAAAAATGCAAATATTCGCAGCTCTGACCGGCTGCCCTCATTGCGGGCACTTAATTATCAGATAAATTGCCGACTGTGAGTAATGTTTGTCCACAGTGCTAATTAGGAGGTGATGGACGCTGGTTGAATTATAAGCTGAGTTTGTGAATCGTAGGGTAACGGGCTAAGGCCTATGCCACACTGCCGCTATACAGTCACTAGCGTTAAGAGGATAGGAGTCGCACCACTTCTCCATACAAACGTAGTCCTCTGTTTTCTCCGTGAATAATGACATTAGACCAAAAAAAATTTTTACGTTATATTTGTATCTGTTGTGGCTATGCCCCTGATTTGCTTTTATCGATATTCTAAAAAATAAAAAAAATTGAAAATCGATAAAAGTAAATCATAGGGGCATAGCCACAACAGTTACAAATATAACGTAAAAAAAATTTTTGCTCTAATGTCATTATCATACCCCGGCCAGCGGGAGCAAAAATGCGTTGACAGCTTAATAGTGCGAGGACACACACTTTGGTCGATGTCGATAAAAACAACACGATGTACTGGACCACCGTCATGATTATGCAGAAGTATTAATTATTGTTGTAAACACAATTAAAACCAAGTGTTTGTATTTATTCAGTATTTTATGTAATTTTCGTAACATAAAATTAGCATTTTTTTTTAAATTTCTGATTTTAAATTCCTTCGCCTTGGCGATAAAATCCATTTCATCCAACTAAAGGACCATTATGAATCTATTACAATGTGAAAAGTATCTATTTACAACTGTCACTCACTCTTATCTAACAAATATTCCCGTGAGTATGATAAATTGATTATAATTAATAAATTGATTGAAATAGTATATAAGCTTAACAATAATAATTGTGCTTAATTAAATGTCGACTATTCTATCGATATCCATATGTCGATAGAATAGTCGATATTTAGTTAAGCACTAGGAGCAGAAGCATTTTTGCTCTCGCCGGCCGGGGTATGGTCATTATTCACGGAGAAAACAGGGGACTACGTTTTGTATGGAGAAGTGGCGCGAGTCATATCCTCTTAATATTAATATACTGCACCACAGCGGAAAGTATTTTTGCAGCCATATTGTGTTAGATATTGGTGCTGGTGATTGTACCCTACATGCAGGGCTACCAGTACCATGCGCGATCGGTGGTTCAGTGGACATTTGGGCGCTTGAACCGCCGTCTTGTCCTTAACATTTTTCATCTCTCGCTCTATAAAATCTGGACTGGTTATATCAGGACTGGTTACATCATTTTTCCAAATTCGTTATTTGGGTGATTCTTGAAGTAAGCTATTTTTGTCTCATTCCTCTGTCATTTTTGCACGCGGCACCGGCGGCGGTGTGGCACGGCCCTAACTAGAAGTGTAATCGGATGATGAGTCAAGTGTGTTAAGAGTAACTGAATAGTTACAATGCATACACATTGCGGATTATGGCAGGTCAAGAACACAGGCATGAAGATAAGTGTCTGCTCTATAATTACATCTCTCTATCTCTGTATTTCTTCCGTGGATGTCAGAAGAGGCGATTAAGGAATTAGATGAGGGTGCCTATATTGTGACAGTTTAGCAACCTGTCTGCCTCTATTATATCTTGTTTATGTAACTTTTCACCTAAAACACAATTATTCTGATGTCTCGTGTACCTTGGGAAGTACAGTGGTGATAATAATATTATAATTATGCATGTTGGTACGTAAATTATAAAAAAGGATATTATAGTGACAGTTAGCATCTTCGAATCATTCCTAAATCCTTCTTTAGCCATCTCTTCGACATCCACGGAATAAATTTAGACATGTAATTCTTTACAGTCTCCAGCATTTACCTCACTCTTCAAGGGTTTAATAGTAGCGGTAAATTCACGCTGCGCTTTTTCCGTGGTAATGCGCATAGGCATTTAACTGTCTAATTTTGATATTTAAATTTATAGCTATGTACGTCAAATGCAGTCGCAAATCAAACTCGAACTAATCACGCGTATTTTTTTAAATTATTTTACCCAAAAATCAGGCAAATCTCAACCTAAACACCAAAACATTTGGCATAAGGTGATTTGTGTAAAAATTGTTCAGTGAATGAATTAACGAATGAACGAATGAACGAATGATGGAATGAATGAACGAACTGAACGAATGAATGGATTGTTTTTCGTACTTACCAGGTGCGCGAGCGACATGCATGTGTCGGGCCCGGGCGCGCGGCGCATCACCGTTCGCGCAGCGTCCCTGATACACGTGTAGCCTGAAACAAACAAACATTATGATTGTCAAATGTAAAATAATTATAGTAATTCAGACTGAAATACGTCCCACTAGGCAAAGGCTAGAGCATAGTACAGATTACCAATGTCGTGGGTTTGAGCTTTATTTCTTGACCATTGTCTTTGTGTATCATCAACTCATCAAACACTCACATATATCTCGTCTGTAGGTATTCCTAAATGGGGTAGGCAGAGTATGGGAAACATAGACAAAACTGTAAGCAATTCAGGCCTCATAGCCACTTCTAGCCCCGTAGAGACCCAACGCTAAAACAAATTACATATGCGCATTTCAAAACCGACTCTTAAAGTCAAAAGACAATGTTTGATGACAATGATTTTGATTTTATGTACTAAATATCTCAAGTCCCAGGAGCCTAGCATATTTAGCGATTTAGGTATAGCTTTTAGGTTTTAATTTAAGACATATAATAGTGAAATGTATTTAGCCTTTCGCCTAAAATTCTTAACCTGTTTCCTTATTCACCTGTTAAGACATCCACAGAAGAAATGCAGTGGCGTTATTCTCAAAATTATTCAGTACTCATTCTTATTGTTTATAAACATTTTTTATTAAAGGCATTGTAACAAATCCGAACGCGTTTGTGGCACTCGTAACTGCTTTTATACTGCTTACGCAAAGCTGGCTAAAGAGGTCGCCGGCGCCATGCCGCTTTAAAAACCATTTATTGGCTGATAAAGTATGTTGACTTACTTGTAACAAATGAAGGTCTGGCCATATCCCGTAATTCGCTCTCGGTTTGTTTAAGAAGGTCATATAGCACAGATTAAAAAATCGCTGAGCCGTCAGAAATACGCGTAGGAGGGTATTTGTTACCATACTAAAGAGCACATCAAACGTTACATAGAAAAAACCATTAAGCTCGTCACACATTAAGCAGATACGGTAAGATATCTGTTACAGAACATATATCTGTCAATATCGCTCCCTATACAATTCAATGAGCTACCACACACTGCGCAGATTTACCGTCAGGCATCTTTTGACATCGACATATGGAAAAATGGCATTTATACGCAGATAAAATATTATCGTATATGCGTAGTCTGTGACGGGCTTTACAGCGGGGCTATTGTCTAATGCGCTAAAAATCAACATCGGTTTCAATTTGACAGTTGAAACCTAATCTCACTTTAAAATTTAAATATTTGGTATCACGTACCGGCATCGCAACCGAAGCCCATACCAATATTTGAATTTTGATATTAAAGCCTAATTGAACGAATGATTTACTAAAAATTGGTTTTGGGTAAGCTTTAAAAATGCTCTCACAATCGTAATCCAGTTTTTACATTAAAGCACTTTACCGCGTGGATTGAGATCTAGATAGCTTTCCTCCGTGAAACCGATGTTGATTTTTAGTGCGTTAGACAATAGCCCTGATGGTTTCAAGTTAGAAGATTTTTCTCAATTAAATATTTTAAGCTATGAATCCCTTTTACATAGAGTGCCCAGACCATACATTAATTAGAACAGTGACGAGCTTTGGGACATAATCATCACATCAATAAATTAGAGTCATTTTTTCATTCAAACTTCAAAACACTAGAAAGTCTAAGAAAACTCCAAAGTTAAGTGAAATTTACTTCACTTCGCGCGTTTCGCTCGAAAACGAGCGAACTTGAGATAGAATACAGAGGGAACTTAAACATGTTTAGCGACACATTTCGTGAAGTCCGGTGATTCCGAGTTGCTCCGAATTGATTGAGTTAGTAGTTTCGGAACACTCTTGTTTAGGCTGATTGTGGAACTTAAACTCTATCGCTATTGCTTTGGCAAGTTGCTATTAAAAAACACTTCGATAAAAAAAGCATAGAGAAAGACTATCTCTAAACTTATAGATTCGATCTTGTGGTGTCGCAAACAGCATCTCTCCATTTCTTCCACGGAGGTCGTACTTAAGTCATAAGACGTGATAAAGTAGGGAAAAGGTATATTTTAGGCGACAGGCTAGCAACATGTCACTATTATAACTCTTTCATCAATGTTTCAATCTAACATTATGCGAAAAGTGTAACGTGAAAATAGTATTTGGCTAACATAATGCGTAACTCGTAACGTGCTCTACCTACTGTAACATTTAAATCTAAGGACCAATTTAACCAAATAATGAGATTTATTTTTCTTGGAATAAAGTCACTCGTACCCTCTACCTTCACTAAAAAACTTGACGCGGTAAATGCCGGGCTATATTCGCGGGTAAAGAGCGACTTATTCCAACACTAGAACGTTTTATTTGATTTTACTTGTGTCAAACGAACACACAAATCACTATGAATCAATAGAACCCGAACCACTGCGTCAAGCAATAGCGTTCGCGATAACAATACCGTTCTCTCGAAGTCCGAAAAATGAATTTACGCGACCCTCCCTGACCTGATACTTCGCTAACAAGTTTTTCCATTTTGATGACAGAGGAACTTCGTCGAGCACATTATAAACTTCGGTATAGATCCCGAAGTTGCCTCACGTTAATCTTTTTGAAGTCGAGACTCTATTATCTTTTACTTTAGGGATACAGGAGCAATATTGAACGAATTTATCGGGAATAAATTGGGTTTAACTTTGAGCATGTTGTATTAATTTATGTGTGATTTACCGTGTGCTATTGGGTTCGGAAATAACAACCTTATGAACCTTACTTTAAGTTTAGAACACACAAAACATACGTAGACAAGACGATGATTTTTTCACGTATTATGTCCACTTCTACCATACATTTTTAGGTTTTAAGGTGGCAGGTATAATAATGACAGGTGGCTAGCCTGTCGCCTAGAAGATACCTTAACCTATTTCCTTAGTCACTTCGCCTTTTACAAGGAAAGTCGTTATTCTAAACCCAAAACCACACAGAGAGTTTTAAATATAAAGTTAGCTAAAAGAAGTATAACATATTTCTTACGACATCCACGGAAGAAATGGAGATCTCATTCTACACCCGATACTACACGGGTGTTAGAGTCTTCATTGAAAATCAGCGTTGAGCTTACCGCATTATCATGGAGTGCGCCGCTCTTGGCGCTATTTGGCACGGAATTGTCTACTTATATTTTTTATTGCATGCATATTAAGTTGTTATTTATTTATTAAGGCTAAAGTGTTTTGTATGTGTCATATTTCTGTCAATAAATGTATTTTCTTTTCTTTCAATAATATCACAAAAATCGTTAAAAAAAAACCTCACTCACATTAGATTTAAACTTCATTCCTGTACCCAGACATAGATGTAAATGTATAATCTAGGTATTTATCCATATCCATACTAATATTATAAATGGGAAAGTATGTTTTTTTGTTTGTCCGCAAAGGCTAAAGCACTAAAGGTGAAAGCACAGCTAAACGGGGCAACGGATTGACGTGATTTCTTGATAGTTAAAAGGATGGAGAGTGACATAGGTTACTTTTTGTTTCTTCATAACCCCCCACTTCCCTAAAATACTTCTAAACGCGAGCGAAACAGCAGGCAAAAGCTAGTATTATACTCCTAGACCATTGTTTATCAGCGCCGGCAATTAGACGTCGATAAAAATCTACGATTACAGTTCTGCTGCGCGAGCGCCGCGCAGGTTTCAATTATTCTATCTGGTACAGAGTGCGGCGTTAGATAACTGTACGTGACACTCATTAATACGAGCGCGGTCAGGGTTGGCAGAGCTTTAAAAAATCAAGCGGTGCTTTAGATAAAACAATGAAAATATTTTTCTATGAAATAATTTTAATATTGAAACGGACGTGCATATTTGCGTAGACGTGGCTATAGTAAGGTTGCAGATGAGCTTAGCATTTTTTTATACCTAGTTATTTTTAATCTGTCGTTAGTGTAAAAAAAATCCACTAGAACAATTTTTTAGGCTGATTACAATCATAATAAGCTTTTATTTTTTATGTGAAATTGACCATAGAAACTCTACAATTTGTAAGAAAAGTGATAAATAAAAAGTAAAGTAAAAGTAAAAGTAAAAAACTCTTTATTGTACAAAATAAAATAAAAAGGTACAGACAGGTTTCACAAAAAAGAACAATGTACAAAGGCGGGCTTATCCCAAAAGGGATCTCTACCAGCCAACCTTTGAGCAGTAGAGAGGAGCAGCAATTTAGGTAATAACACAGAAATTTTCACCGTTTACAAATGTAATGATTGTAATAAATGTAGTATAAATGTAGTTATACATAATAATAAAAAAAATACGAAAAATATTTAATTTTATTTAATGAACATATTTATTCTTTTGTACCATATTTTTCCTTAATCTAACCGACGGATTAAGTAGAACGATACACATTTCAACCACACATCTCCCCTATAAAAAAAAAATTGCTAAAATACAATTGGTCCGTAACGGCCAGCCCTGCGCACACGTCATGCCGTCTGCCGCGCCGTACGATGTGCTCGGCTAGCTTTTTGTCTGCGTGTTTTGTAAATACGGTATTAAATAAGCGATTTTGGGTCATCGGTGAGTCCGATGAACGGCCAATCTATAAAAATAGTCACTTGCCGCGAAAAAACTTAACACGAAGACTAAGCGACAGGTTGAGAGAAAGTTAAAACACTTAATCCAGAGTTAAAAACAAACAGCAAAAGAACGGCGAACCAATTTACATCAAATCGAAAGATGAAAATCTACTTAGCGCGAAAAAAAGTTCGATTCACGCAAGAAATTCACGAAGAGAGAGTAAAATTTCATCAACTCGCGATTCAGATGCTTCGTGAAATACCTCCGTTCTGGCCAAATGGGTGGAGAAAAAAGAAATGATTGCTCTTTCACTGGAGACAATACGTGGGGCCACTTTAGAATAATAAGCGCGATTTGCGGTGTGCAAATTATGCTAGTTTTCGCGGGACTCACGGCCGACGCGGATGGCACATAAAACGATGTTTGCTTTTACGCTTCGTCGATTAAACACGAATACTTGTACGTGAGTTCTCATCGATGTTTGTACTGGACTCGTTAAGCTATGTAGGTGTTAGGAGCATGCAGATTTGTATGATTAATCGCTTTAATGGGAAGCAGGTTGGTACTTAATAGTAAGGCGACTAATTTTCCAAAAAAGGAACATACCATATTTTTTTTATTTTAATGCCTTGCTCTTGTCAAATAAGTTAAAATTAGGTTCAAGAAACCATTTGGCTATACTATTCTCGACTCGCGCTTTTCCGTGCGTCGACTGGTTGTAATGAGAACTTAGCCCAGAATAAAAACTTTCTCCAGTGACTTACGCGAATTAAAATAAATTTCTAAGTAAATCACAATTAAACCCATAAAAAACTAAATAAGATATTACTGCAGCTGCTAGTCTTCCAACGAATTTATTACTTTGGAACTTTTAATATGTAACAGCCATAAGACTCACGAAAAAAATACAGAAATTTTCCGTCTTAAATCGACTTTAGCCTGACATTTTTCGGTCACCCGTTTGGTGTCGGGTCTAGAATAGCACTTACACTTCTCCATTTCTTCCGTGGATGTCGTTAGAGACAACTAAGAAAACGGGTTTAGGTATTCTTTAGGCGACAGGCTAGCCACGTGTCACTATTATACTACCTCTTCCATCTGTTTTCAAACCTAAACTTATGTTAGGAGTGGCTGCTAAGCGTGAAATAGTCACAATCTTGGTTTTGTCTGTGTCATGTTTCGTGTTACAGCCTACCGTATTTCGGAAGATAGGCGTGATTGTATGTATGTATGTAGGTATTTTTTAGATCGCTACATTGTAAATCCGTGTGTATGGCCATAATTGTCGACCCGGTCAAGCGATCAGCAGCAGTAGCGCGGTCGCAACTTGCAATTTCCCCCGTGCATCAACGTTAGTCGGCTGAATCACAAGACAGATAAAACAGAAGTTAATCTCCATACAAATAGCACTCGAGCATCGTAGACACCGCTCACAGACACGACACCTCGGAACAGTTGGGTCCGAGCGCGGTCACCGTCCGCTTGAGGCACGCGTCTTTGACCAATTCTGCAACTTTTTCAAGAGTGATTACCGGAATTTTGAAATTGTAACAAGTATCTTAAGGGCGGCCATATACATTCGGAATTCCGTTTCGGAATCTTGATTCGGAATATCGAACGCATTAAATCCATACACATCTATGAATGAGCCACATGCTGACGGAAGGACGGAACTTCCGTCTGTATGTGGCTGGTCCATAGATTTATATGTATTGACTGCGTTCGATATTCCGATTCGAGATTCCGGAACGGAATTCCGAATGTATGTGGCCGCCCTAAATATAAATGCCTTTGAAAGTTACTGTAAAAATACATTTCGCCAATGTCGAAATCGTCGCAAAATGTAAGTAACAATCCTTAGCGCGATCGTCGAGCATAGAGATGAAAGTGAAGTACAAACACTTGATCGACTTCTGTATGTATCTGTTCTGTGGCTGAATTTAGGCGATGCAGCAAGCGGAGTGACCAATCGCATGCGCGGACGATGATTGGTTACTCGGTGCTCCAAGCTGTGATTGGTCGGATCGACGTGCTGCATACGACCAGTGTTCACATTCATCCGCCTAAGGTTTTGCACGAATTCTCACTGCCATTTCTGTTCTGGGAATCAATAACGCTGATGTATACAGCTAGAGGGCACCACGAGTGTAATAACTAGGTTTGTATTGTGCTATGGTGGGATGCTTTTCTAGTGTACCTTTTTGTGAAGTCCTCTCACAAATAAGTATCTACCGAGTGATCTGATGTCCATGAGTTAAAAAACATTGATTTTAAGTTAAGTATGTACTTAGCTTAATAATAATGCTTCCGACTGCGTATCCCACTTTAGTTTCGATGAAACTATCTCCGCTTCTTCCGTGGATATCGTAAGAGGCGACTTGGGAAATAGGTTAAAGTACACTTCAGGCGATAGTCTAGCAACCTGTAACTGTAGTCATCCTTCTATCTATCTCTAGATCTAAAATTATATGCACAATGTACAAAAATAATTATATGCAACGTCTTGCATGCTCTGCCTGCCCCATTTTGGAATTAATGCGTGATTTGAGTTCAATGTAACATTTCGAGCGATCAGCCTTTGTGACTATGTAACCTATAACTAATGTGTAATGGGCAGAGCACACAAAACGTAACATTGTCAAAAGTATAACTATTTCACGTCATCATCACAACCACATCTGGCATTTTAGGTTCAAACAGATTCCCTGTATGGTGTCGGGGTAGCATAACATATCTCCATTTCTTCCAATGATGTGGTAAGGGGCGACTAAGAAAATAGGCTTAGGTATACTTTAGGCGACAGGCTAGCAATCTGTCACCTCTGTTTTTAACTTTAAATTATGTTAGAAGTGGCTAGGAAGCGTCAAATAGTTATAAATTTATCTATGAACCATTTTGTGCTCTCTGCCATTTGGTGACAATGTATGTATGTGTAACTTATGCGACAACTAAATCCAATGACATGCATTCCGCCATCACAAGCAAACGCGTAACGAACGATGCGTGATCTGGGTACCGTTGGCGACTCGTGCGCAGCCAACACCAAGCAAGCCGTCTAGACGTCGTAGTGACACTTAATTCTGTGTTTTGTCATCACTTGGCGGTTATGTTACTAGTTAATTGTGACTGTTGCGTATTAAAAGGAAATATCCTTATAACCCGGTCATTACGTAGGCATTAACGGCAAAGAAATGCAAATGAACCGAGAAAGCTGAATTTTTGATATGACGTAGAGAATGCCCATAAAAGCTTAACTTGAAATTGTCGACCAAGATTTCCTATGTGGGTTTTCCGCCATCTTGAAAAAAAGGTTAAGATTGGTTTTTTGACAATAACTCGGCTATCCGACGAGATACGATAATTCTGTCAAGGAGTTTTTTGTGGCTTTTTTTATGCTCTATAATTTATGCACTAATACATTTTGCGTAACATGCATCGTTATGGAGATATCGGCCAAAAACCATTTTCATCTTTTTCGATCGATATCTCAATAACAATGCATGTAAAGCAAAAATGTTTTATGCATAAGTTATAGAACATAACAAGAGCTAAAAAAAACTTCTTGACAGAATTATCGTATCTCGTCGGATAGCCGAGTTATTGTCAAAAAACCAATCTTAACCTTTTTTTCAAGATGGCGGAAAACCCACATAGGAAATCTTGGTCGACAATTTCAAGTTAAGCTTTTATGGGCATTCTCTACGTCATATCAAAAATTCAGCTTTCTCGGTTCATTTGCATTTCAAAATGTGTATAATTCCTGTACTATTATCCTTACTAATATTATAAGTCAGAAAGTGAGTTTGATTGCTTGTTTGTTTGTTTGTTTGTTTGTTCCGCTTTCACGCCGTAACTACTGAACCGATTGCTTTGAAATTTTGCAGACATAAAGATAGAAGTCCGGATTAAATAATAGGGTGCTTTTTATCCCGGAAAAAATTGATGTTCCCGAGGGAAAACAAAAATATAGTTTGCTTGATAGATCGATATCAATCGATGATAGATCGATATAGATCGATGATCGATTGATTGATGATAGATCGATGGCGCTGTGTGTCGTTTGAAACGAGAAGTTTTCTTATAGTTGTGCTTTATACCGCAATATAACCGAGTTCCACGCGGGCGAAGCCGCGGGCGGAAAGCTAGATAGGTAATAAACGAGTGTTGTTTTCGAAATCAACCCGAAAGGTGAATTTCTCAAGGAATCGCGAGCGCTTAATGTATAAAATACTAGCTTTTGCCCGCGGCTCCACTCGCTTTAAATTCGGAGTACCACAGAAGAGATAGCCCACATACCAATTTATAGCTTTCTACATTGAAAATTGCGGAATTCTCCACAAACTTCCACCCCTAACTTTTGGGGAATGGGGGGTTTTGAAGAGACAAAAAGTAGCCTACTCTCCATCCCTTCAACTATCTCCACCCAAAAAATCACGTCACTCCGTCGCTTCGTTTAGCCGTGAAAGACGGACAAATAAACAAACAAACAAACACACTTTCCCATTTATAATATTAGTATGGATATGGATTATGTAGGTACACTATCATATAAACAAAGGCTAAAATGGCAGCATTTGGAATTCTACAAATAATTTTGCATAGCACAGCCTACTGTGCCAACCGCGTGGTCCAAATAAAAAACCTTCTTTACGTCATCATGTGTTTTAAAATGTTAGAAATTAGAATGTAATTATAATATCAATGTCGATTTTATGTTGTAAATATGCTACCACGTATACACAGGATACAGTTTTGAAATTTGGTACACATAATATAGGATGGATGGACTTCAGCAATAAAGTCATCTTGTGTATCATTTCCTATGCCCTACCTTTCCACTGGGAATACAGGCGTGATGATACACGCCACGGTTACTAGGAACGCATGAAACAAAACATCACTCAGTAAATCACGATTCTCTGTACATTTGAAGCAATACAGGAACATCGGGCCATTAAAATTGACAAGAATTTACCGGTTCGATGTTGCTTGATAACAGCGGAACGTTATGGACACATGAAGTCATGTTCAAGTCTAAATGTTATAGGTATATAGGCAGTGATTGTAAATTCTATTGCGATTTCGGTCAAGCATTGTTGCGTTAAAAGTAAACTAAGATTGTAATAGCTAATCGGAGTTACATACATACATAAATGATGCCTGCATTTCCTTAGTCTACTCTTACGACAACCATGGAAAGAAAACAAACTACGCCTATTCCTGGCGCTGTTAAGACGTCAGAAGATGACAACAAGTCTATAACCCGCGTGTCGATTCTCGCACGCTGCTCTGCTAAGCCTACTGTTTCTTTCTACGCTCTTAGGCTCAATTCACACCAGAAGAGCAGTGCAGCGCGGCGTAGCGGAGCGCAGTTTCAGTGTCATGAGAATTTCAACTTTATTTTCATTACAATAAGACTTACTATCGCATGAGAAACTCTAACGATGCGCGCGCATGCCCGCGTATCCATGGTAATTCCAGCGCATTCCATAAACAAAGCCGTGCGACTGCGCGAGCTGTCGCAGGAATGTCCGAGGACGCTCGAATAGTCGCGACGGCCGCTGTCAATACATATGTCAATATGTCAATAACTATGTAAATTCCACCGACTTCCTACGCAGTCCAGCGGCTTCTCAAGCAGTCGCAGGAATCCTCGCGCATTCTCCACGGAGCGGGTCGCTGCGCTACGCCGCGCTGCGCTGCTCTTCTGGTGTGAATTGAGCCTTACGATTTGCATTTTAGTTTTCTTTGATGCATTCCTTTTGAGCTACGTTCCGTTTTACGCAGAGCCCTTGCCCGTTCCCAAGCTAAACTATAAAATGACCAGATAACATCTCTTAATTTGTTTCGCAACGTGTTCATCGCCGGACTACCGCGGCGCACGCGACCATGGGCGGGTTATTAAGGCTTTTAATAAGCCGTGGTCCTGTTTAACGGCCCCCAGCTGAGACCTGGCCGCTGTCTAGCCCTTTAGGGTTCCGTCACACAGTTAGCAACAATAACGAAACGTAGAGAGACTTGAATGTTAAGCGAAAATTACATTGAATTGTTCGACACATGCTGCATTCGGCGAGCGGCAACTGTCATAGTCTAGTGTAAAAAGACTGTGCGTTGACTGAAGTGGTTTGGAACACGTGTTAAGTATACCTACTCACATTAAGTGAGTAGGTATACTTAACTGTTAATTTTGGTACCATACGAAATACATGTTCATTAAAATTATAAGCAACTATGCTCATCTGCCCGTGTGGTGCCGGGTTAGAATAGCACCTCCCCATTTCTTCCCGTGGGTGTCGTAAGAGTCGACTCTGGGAAAGGGTTAGTGTATTGTGGGCGATGGGCTAGCAACCTGTCACCGCAATATCACGTTTAACCATCTGGTTACCCTGAATTTGCTAGACTTGGCACTGGATTTTTGAATCCATGTGCTCTGCCTACCCCTCATGGGAATACAGGCGTGAGAATATGTATGTATGTATGTATGCTCATCTGCAATTTTGACAAAAACATTGAAAACATAGGTGTACTTAGTTTAAACACGTTCCATTCGTTAAACAGTACAAAGCCTCCTTTCGAAAAGAAATATTCTCTGCCTACCCCATTTGGAAACAACATGATGAAAAATAGAGATAACTCACGTCTTAAATCACGTTTAGCTCGACATTTTTCATGCTAGTACGTAGGCCTTCATCTACGAGCCGCGACGGATGCTATGTGTGTGTGTATTATTGTCCGTGTTTGTGTGTCTGTTTGGACTCCATCGTTTTCGTCAGGCACGAGCAACAGAGCAGAGTCCAAGATGAAGGGTTACTACTCGTGATAGTTTGAAGTTCAAAGATGTACCTATGTTAGCCCTAATTCGGTCACATTATACCCTCTTTGATTAAATTTAGTCTTAACTATAAGTAAACTAGCTTTTGCCCGCGGCTCCGCTCGCGTTAATTTCGGGGTAGCACAGAAGAGATAGCTCATCCCATATACCAATTTATAGCTTTCTACATATAAAATTGCGGTATTCTCCACAAACTTCCACCTCTCACTTTAGTGAAATGGGGAGTTTTGAAGAGACAAAAAGTAGCCTATGTCACTCTCCATCCCTTCAACTATCTCCACCCAAAAATCACGTCACTACGTCGCTTCGTTTAGCCGTGAAAGACTGATAAACAAACAAAGTAAACAAACACACTTTCCCATTTATAATATTAGTATGGATTTTAATTTATATCCCGTGTGGTGCCGGGTTAGAATAGCACCTCCCCCTTTCTTCCCGTGGGTGTCGTAAGAGTCGGCTCTGGGAAAGGGTTAGTGTATTGTGGGCGATGGGCTAGCAATCTGTCACTGCAGTATCACGTTTGATCATCTGGTTGCTCTGAAATCGCTAAACGTGGCACTGGATTTTTGAATTCATGTGCTCTGCCTACCCCTCTCGGGAATACAGGCGGAGGATATGTATGTATGTGTATTTTAATTTTGCGCGCTATTCGAGGGCGTTTTAGTAAATAGTAAAAAGACAATTAATCTTCTTTGACGAATCAAAGCTGAAGAGTTTGTTTGTTTGTTTGTTTGAACGCGCTAATCTCAGGAACTATCGGTTCGAACTGAAAAATTATTTGTGTGTTGGTTAGACCATTTATTGAGGAAGGCTTTAGACTATATAACATCACGCAGCGACTAATAGGAGCGAAGAAAATATTGGAAAATGTGGAAAAAACGGGGGGGAATAGCATGGGAATAGTCACTCATCCACGCGGACGGAGTCGCGGGCACAGCTAGTTATTCATAAACCAACAATGTATCAAAACATCTAAACATCCAAATAGGTTTTATGTGGCCAAGTGGCTAGCTGGCTGGTGATAATATGCCGTAAATAATGTCAAAATTTGTCAGTTCAGTATAAATTTTGACAGCCGCGTATCTTAGGGAATAAGGGTTAATTTATTAACGAAATGTAAGTAACTTTCGCCGTAACGACATTAGTGCTGAATAATATAAAGTACCTATTTTACTCGCAAAAAAGCGGGAGACGTATGAAAATCAGCGGCGCTTCCGTCGTTCTTGAGCTAAATAGAGAAGGTTTTAATAAAAACGCGTAAGATGTATGAAATATTGCGGCGCTTACTGTTTTTTGGAGTTGAAAAATTTGTATGGGAGAACGATTTTTTAGTTTTTTAGTATGTTACACTATTTTTTTCCACACTTTCTCATCTTACAAACCTTCCCTGAACTTCAACGAACATTTTAAAAAAAGAATTGGCCAAATCGGTTCGTGCGTTCTGGAGGTATTTCGTCAGGAAGGAAAACACGACTTATTTTTATATAGTAGATGATAAACGCACAAAAATTTCCACTCCTCATAACACAACACTCACTTGTTCACTCGATTAGTTGATTATAGTGTTTTGTGGGCAAAGTGAACGTTATATCAAAGTTGGCAGTTTAAAAACAGGTTTGGTAACCAATCGAATAAAAAGTGAAATTGTTAAAACCAGCCTCCAATTACTAATAAATTTGTTCAGTCTCTCAAATGATCAAGATGTATACCCGTTCATTATTTTTCGATGCTGCCAAACGAATTTCCATAATTTCGAAGACAGTTTTTTCATATTTTTTTTTGGTGTGGTGTAGGGTTTGAAATAACACCTCTCCATTTCTTGCGTAGATGTCGTAAGAGGCGACTGTATAGGTATGTATCTTTGTTATCATGTTTCATCATTTCATCTTTCATCTCTTTATTAAAACTAAAATTACGCTGAAAGTGGCCACGGAATGTGAATATGTTATGGCTTTTCTATGTAACGTTTCGTGTGCTCTGCCTACCCCATTTAGAAATACAGGCGTGATTGTACAATTTACTAACGTTGTTCTAGTCACAAGCAAGCACTATTCAACTCCAATCCCAAACGAATCTAGCTCAAGTCCGCCGAAAACCAAAGTCATTCCCCATTACTTTTCAATTATTCACAACAAAGCTTAATTTAACTAACCGAAAAGTAAATTAAAAATACACGATCTCATTTGCCTAATGAGATGCAAAAAGTCTCGCGTAATCTGACCTCCGCCGAGGTCAGGGGTCAATGACCGGGGCAATTAAAAGACAATCAAAGTCCGCGGCTGTCACAAAGAGATGACACGCAGACTTATATCGAAATAGACGACTCAAGTGTATGTACAGTCACGAACCGGGATTGTTGAGCCACTTGCCACTGTTCGCAATTCAGACGTGTAATCAATGACCGATGTGACAGACTAGATGTCAGCTATTGGATTAGTATTACACGACTAAGTTACAAACATAGGTAAGTGGCTCAACAATCCTTGTTCGCGATGGTACTTCGCCCAAAAGGGAGCTAAAAGGAAGAGCAATGCTCTTCCTTTGACGCGATTTCATTTAGTTTGTACCACTTAGATTAGCTTTAACATCCTAGAGACAGGAAGACTTGAGGGCGGTGTCACCTTTGAATCAATTTCACTCGGTTTATCGATTCCCATCACTGAAGCGCTCATGTGACGTTACAGTAGGTAGAGAAAAAATGGCACGCTTGGTTTTCATACAAATGCAGGAACTCGCGGTATCTATTTCGATATAAGTCTGTGAGATGACTCGATATGCTGCTAAAACGTGTGGGTACTTTTTTGCTTTAAAATGATGGTTATTTTATGACACCTGGCTTTTGCAAAGCAGGCCGAATGCGAAATTTTGGTTAAAATTTTAGCGCAGTAGCTTTTTAATATGGTTCGTGAGAATTATGATTTTATGAGAATGCATTGTTGACAAACGAATCTGGGTTTAGAGTTATGGGTCGAATAAAATATTTAATAATACTTTTAAAAATACAACATACAATCACGCCTACGTTCCCAAAAGCGGTAGGCAGAGCACTCGAAACGTGACATAGACAAAACCTGTCACTATTATACTACCCCTTCTATCTGTTTTCAAGCCTTAAGTTATGCTAGTAGTGGCTGCATAGCGGGTTATATCTAGTCAAATAGTTATACTTTTATGCATATTTATTTAGCTTACATAGTTTTAGGTTTGTAAAGTAAAGTAAAAAACTCTTTATTGTACAAAATAAAATAAAAAGGTACAGACAGGTTTCACAAAAAAGAACAATGTACAAAGGCGGGCTTATCCCAAAAGGGATCTCTACCAGCCAACCTTTGAGCAGTAGAGAGGAGCAGCAATTTAGGTAATAACACATAGAAATTTTCACCGTTTACAAATGTAATGATTGTAATAAATGTAGTATAAATGTAGTTATACATAATAATTAACATAAACCTTAAATATACAATAAGTAGATAAAAAAAAATACCTCTCACACACACACCTAAACATCTGTGATCCACAACCTCTTCAAGTTATATTTGAAGGAGCCTATAGAGGTGGACTCGCGAACTGAAATAGGTAATCGATTCCACAACCTCGCAGCATGCACAGTGAAAGATTTGGAGTAAATCCTGGAAGAAGTAGGAATGGTAGCCAGAAGGAAATTAGTGCTAGAACGCAAACGATGCTGGCTGCCGAGAGCTAGGTAACTGAAACGCTCAGAAAGATATAAAGGAGCAGTAGGATTAAAAAGAATATTGAAAAGTAATGACAGGATGTGTACATTTCTGCGGTCCCGAATTGGCAACCACTTAAGCTGCGCGCGGAACTGTGAGACATGATCATATTTACGGAGCCCAAAAATGTACCGTATACATATATTTTGCAGGCGATCAAGTTTGTCAAGTAGCCCCTCAGAAAGATCCATGTATGCAATGTCACCATAATCTAGGTTTGGTCTCCTTAACCTTTTTTTATGTCAATCACCTAAGAATTAACTGGCAGAGATCCTCTCGCAGTTATCCTATAACCTGTTTTAATTAAAATAAGGAGTCATACAATTCAATACGATACAAAAATAGGTCGATATTTTGCCAAAATAATGAAGTACCTAATGCGCCGTTGTGCTAACTGTATTGTAAACAATTTATCTAATACAGAATGGAAAAATGTTTGACGAGTATATGGACAGTATTTTGTTCGCGAGCTGTGAAAGACAAACAAAATGTTCACACATTTTTAAACACCGTTTGTCAAACAAAAGAAAAATGTTTAATTTAGCCACTGGAGCACGTACATTTTCGATACAGTTATCTTTGTAAATATAGAACTAAAATACTTAAGTATATTACTTTAATGATACTTAGGTATACATCTAGCGTTATGTTTTATCTGCATCAAAATCATAACGGAAATGGAATCCGCGTGGGTTTAGAATAGCACCTCTCCGTTTCTTCCGTGGATGTTGTAAGAGGCGACTAAGGATATAGGTTAAGGTACAGTCACGAACCGGGATTGTTGAGCCACTTGCCACTGTTCGCAATTTAGGCGTGTAATCAATAACCGATATGACCGACTAGATGTCAACTATTGGATTAGTATTACACGACCAAATTACAAACATAGGTAAGTGGCTCAACAATCCCTGTTCGCGATGGTACATTTTATCGTTTTGTCTATGTGGCTAGTTTTAAGTTTGTATATCTTTATCACATCAGTTTCGCTTCCATTTTAATGTCTAGTGTGTACACATACATATGACGCTCTTTCGAGATTTTTTCTCAGTCTCTCCTGCTGATAGGTAGGTTAAAACCGTAATTAGTCAATGTCTTTGAAAAATCGTTTAGCCATTAAACAATCGGCACTATCTGTATAAATTACGTAACTTATCAAATGGATTCCATTAAAATGGAAAGTGGCCAGTCGTTTAAAAAGATTCGTAAGTTTTAAACGATAGAAAAATGATTATTACCTACACAAAAATAGAGTATTCTTTACTACATTATTTGATATAAAATATTTAAAAAAAATTAACATAACAATATTAAGTAATTATTCCGATGTAGTCACGGATTTTCATAACTCAAACAAAATGTTTTTCGGCCGGATAGGCCAGCAGTTAGAGAACCTGACTGTGAAGCTTAAGGTCCCGGGTTCGATCCCCGGTCGGGGCAAATGTTTTTATGATGAATACGAATATTTGCTTTCGAGTCTTGGATCTTTATCTATATAATAATATAAGTAAGTTTATCCGTTGTCTAGTACCCATAACACAGGCATTAAATTGCCTACTTTGGGACTAGGTGATTGGTGTAAAAAAATTCCAGTGTTTTTTTTTTATTTTTTTTTATTTGTTGATTAGGAAAAACCGAATTGCATGGCTTAGTTATCTTTAACTTTTTCTCCGTCCTTATTAAGAATAAATAATGGGTCCGCCGGCCGCAAACCGGCCAGTCTTCTTGCTCATAGTTTTCTTTTTTTTCTGTCGTCCCACATTGATTTGCGGCCGATAATCTAGGCACTAACATCTTACATACTAACTCGCCGTAAATAGCCTAGGAATTATTGTAATGGCAAACTTATCGCCCTAGGCTAAGCAATGATTTTTGTTTTTATTGGATCGTTTGTTTGAGTTGAGTGTATTTATTTACAAAGATTTACAACCACTAGTTTTGAAGTCGGGAAAATTAGGCTTTTTCGGTAAAAGTTTCGTTTACAAAGGCGAACTTATAAAGGAATATCTGGCAATTGAAAGGACATTTGAGACGAGTAGACATAGACAAAAAAAGGGAAATTTTGGGTATGTTTAACCCAAAGATACATTAGGCGACATTTGTCGTGCGACATGTCGAGCGATGTAGCGCGACGTCGCCGGACATCGCTCGACATGTCGCCTAATGTATCTTTGGCTTTAGAGGGTTAAATAAAATGTCGGGTAAAATTTACAACAATATCCCGGTGGAACTGAGAACACTCACTACTAAAATATTTTTAATTAAACTGCAAGAATGGCTAAAAGTAAAATGTTTTTTATAATTTGGGAATTGCTATGTTTTTTTTGCTTAAATGCGGGTAGTTTTTTCTACTGAATACACGAGTATGTAAAAAAAGATAATTTACCACCAACATTATGAGTCATTTAGATAAAAAGTCGTGTCATAACTCACATCTATTATGCATTAGGGCTGGTTATAATGGATAATGGTGTTGAGCTAAAAATACTCTAAAAAATTTCAATTGTCTATACCTACATGTATATACCTAGTTCCACGAGAGTTGAAACTATTTATTTAATTATGTGTCAATGAATGTTAAGTTTGCCAGTGTTGATCAAAATGTCAAAATGACCAAATTTTTAAAATACACTTGATGCCGGGAGCCGGCGTATTGCCGCTTCGAATGATTTTAACAGAAACCGGGACCCGGCGTGCTGACAATTACGGATGCGCCGAGAAGCGGTTGAATGTCACTCGAAAGTCTGGAGAATAAAGAAGCAGTAGTACCTATACCCGTGTGGTGCCGGGTTAGAATAGCACCTCCCCCTTTCTTCCCGTGGGTGTCGTAAGAGTCGACTCTGGGAAAGGGTTAGTGTATTGTGAGCGATGGGCTAGCAACCTGTCACTGCAATATCACGTTTAACCAGCTGTTTATCCTGAAATTGCTAAACGTGGCACTGAATTTTAGAATTCATGTGCTCTGCCTACCCCTCTTGGGAATACAGGCGTGAGAATATGTATGTATGTAGTACCTATTCTAGGTGTTTGCAAATCTGATAGAATCAGAAACATTAAACTGTGCTCTAAAACTCAAATTGCTAATGTAGGCCGTCATATTGGAATGGGACTTATTGAAATGGGACTGGGCGGGACACGTCTGCCGCATGCATCCGGACCACTGGGCCAAAATTGTCACTGATTAGGTCCCATAGTACGGGCACCGGAACAGAGTTAGACCTAAGAGATGGCGAGAAGATTTTAAGAGTTTCCGGCCTAACTGGCCAATTTACCCAAAAACAGAGACGAGTGGAAAGAGAAAGGGGAGGCTTTGTCCAGCTGTGAGATACTTCATAATATACTATATACCTAAACATCACGCTTGTCTTCCTAAATGGTGTAGGCAGAGCACACGAAACTATAGAAAAAACATGACTATTTCGCGATTATACTTTTTTAGATTTTAAATTAAAATGTACAATGGTGGCAGGTGATCTGTCCCCTAAAATATACCTTAACCTATTCCCTTAGTCGAAATGAAGAGGTGTTATTCCCCATATCAAACGGATAACTTACGGATACTTTACCTGTTATCTATGATAACTTCAGTTCTATTAACCTGTCGTCTGTGTCTGAAGATCCTAACTCGCAAAAATTCGAAAATGTCGTATGATACTGATCCTTATCATACACATACGACGGGTACTTTTGGGATCCTTATCAAACACAGACGACAGGTTAAGTGACAACTTACTAGGGCTTACAACATCGCTTTAATAGTTTACATTTTTTACTCGGTTTTTTGTAACAGCATGTATAAATCATAATTATCATAGCGCTCTAACGTTTCGCGAAACTCGTCCCGTCCACTCTTCCGCAGTCTGGCTCCAGTAATTAAAACTAATACCAGTATCTTTATTAGAGGAGCATTCGAGAAATGTCGACAGGATCCGGCTCGAAGGACCAAGGAGGTAATAAAAGTTTGCATTTAATTAATTAAGCTGTTAGCGAGTTAGTAAAGAGTAAATAACTTACGTAGCTTACGGTAAATTAATTTTATTTCCCAGTTTATTTCTTTATTTAATGGTATTGGGGAGATAAATTTTAGAGGTTGTATTTCAAAGGCGCTCTGTGCGCGTGCGTGCTTGGCTTAAAGTATATTTATTTAAGTACTAAAGTAATATTGCGTATGACTATAAATAAATCAAATAATGATTTCATAGTGAAATCAACTCAAATCAACAAACATTAACTCAGTATGAGCGTGCATAAAAAAACCTAATCTGTGATGATCGCTAAGTGTTTATTATTAACGCATTTTTCAAGCTAAAACACGCTAAAATGGATCGACAAACAACGAAACATTTTATCTAATAATATAAATTTTACTAGATTATATTTTTTATGGGATTCCGTTGATAGACTACATTCAAGCATGGACCCTGAAGTTTTATGAAATTATTAAATTATAAGATTGTCTACAATAACCCAAGAATCAATCCATATATAAAAAGAAACTCATCAGCAAAGAAACATCGATCAAACTGTTTCCTCAAATTCTTAAAAATATAACAAACAGTTTAAAAGGCTTATTAGATACTTAAGCCAAACATGTTTGTTTCTTTCTATTTGCAATTCTTTTTTCAAAGACTGCTGCGAAAAATATTCTGCCGATTCACGGGTAGGTAGAAACAATCATGGCATGTCGAATAATCATCAACTCCATTATCAATCTATCATTTAACAACTGCATTGTGAATCCTCTTTTATAATGTTTACTTTCAAATTCTAGCTCAAGTTTTCGCACTCGCCTGTACTCCTCACGAAGGCTGCGATCAGCAATTCCAAATAAAAAATGAATAAAAAAAACTGGTGTAACGTGCCCCCATGGCTAAGATTTGGGTCACAGAACACTACATTTGACTTGCAAATAATGCACGTGTGCATTTGCAACAGAAGCATTATTGCAAAATATGGACAGAAAAGGTAAGTTTACGTTTTTTTTTTCACCTATTAAAATAGGAGTTTTTGATGATTTTGTTAAACTTCCAGGGTTTGAGTCGGTGGCATTACGCCTAGATATAAATTGTACCGTGTAGTGTCTCTCGAAAATCTTCTTAACTAATTTTTATTTATTTTAAAACAAAAGAAAAAATAGTAGATAATGTGAAGTCTATTTCTTAATCTCGGCAACTAAATTGAGAATACAAATGTCAAATTTCCAAATTATGATATGATAGGTACCACATTTTATTGCTTAGTAATGTTTTGAAAACCAAAGACTATGTTTGCATTCTAGATACAAGTTGACTGGCCATGTTATTAAAAAAAAATCGTAATTAAGGTTTTTTTTACATTATTACTACAAATAAATTACAAAAACTTTTACTAAATGTAATTTATCAATTACTTAAGTACATTAGTTTCAATAGTGGAGGCACATTACTAGGTATTTTTCATAAAAAAACCATACAATACAGGCAATTTAACTTTAGTATCTGCGTTAAAAAAAAACATATTTTAATTAGTAATGTCATTGTTGATCATAGGGTATCTTCTCGGTACAAGACAAGCGGGTTGGGAAGTACATTCACGACAGTAAACTTCTTCGTTGTGCTGAGGTTTCCTCACAATATTTCACTTCACTAAATATCTCGTCAAATCCAGTTTCGCGCAAAAAATCCCAAAAAACTACAGGTACCAGCCAGGGATTCAAACCAACGATCCTTCGTAAGAAACCGCAGGCCAAACCACGCTAGCACGGTTCTTTTCAAGAAAAAAATTGTTCAAACTTATTATATTTATAAATAATCTGACAAACTAAATAGTTTTATAATCTGACGGACTAAATAGTTTTTTTAGTTTGCTTATACTTATTAATGTAGGGTGGTAATCGAAGCGGCCCGCTGCTACACATTCTAACTCTCACTACGCGCATGCGCACTACTAACACACTCACACGCAGAGATTTATCTCCACTGGATGCGACACTATCTATGCCCGTTGTGGAAATTTTTGAATTTTGAAAATGCGTTCACGTCTCGATTACAATGAAATTGGCAGTGTTTCCAACACTTTGAAATTAAATTAGTTTATCGATTATAAAAACCCTACAGCCCTAAGCTTTTAAAGTGGGCAAAAAGCAGTGTTTCACAATAAAAAAAAAATACCTATTATAAAAATACGAGTTTTAAGGTCTTCCATAATTTCTAAGTATATTTTGTATATGTATTTTGCTGTCTCAAATGTTTTCGTTTTATGAACTATGGATAGGTGAAATGCATGGTAGGTAATTTGTATAGGTAGGTATTAACCAGAAAAAATATTTAAGTACTTAACTATTTATAATAGTTTGTAAATATATTTTTGTTACAATAAAAATTTTACAGATATAATTATTAAGTATATCTGTGTTATAATATAGTTCAATTTTCCATACTAAAATAATTACTTGATAGGTACATAGTGTCGTTCCGAAACTATAGTACCTACTCGTATTTAACCCATTAATGGTCAAAACGAAATTAGCAGATTTTCATCGAAAATTTGGTGATTTTATAATTAAAGAGGATACAAAGAATCAGGGAATGAGAAAAAAACTTTTTTTTTTTAGCATTTTTGCAAGTTTACTCACCTTTTCGGTAGAGTTTGGAGCGACGTTATTGTCGACAAGGTGGAAATTTATTTGTTATTATAAAACTGTACCCAATCACATTACATTTAGCGTCAACAATTTAAATTTTTCCCTTAATTTTAAGTGTTCCCAAATTGGCACAGCGACCAAGAATGGGTTAACATAGTGTGCGCCTACGGCTTTGTTAAGTAGGTACAAGTATCTGTTTCGAAACACAATGTGTGCCTATCTATAATTGCACATCGAATCCGGTCGCCACGTGACAGGCAAAGCCTAGTGTGGGACCACCAGGAATTTTGTCATATTTTTGTACATGTCTTCGTTGTAATAAACAATTTTTATTTTTATTTATTTTTACTTTACATTAAATCCAATCCGATAAAATATTGACATGAGATTCGCACAGTTCAATCAACAAAATAAAATATGTTGCTAGGTTACAATACTCCTGTCTTCTCATCTTTTTGTCCAAATTAATAGTTATCTGTACCTACCACAATACCGAACCAAAATGCTTCACAGCTCATCTTTAACTAATATCCCCAAATATCCTACTAATTTAAATTGGTCGCACACACGGCGACCGGCAAATCGAGTAAGTGCATTTTCACACTTTCTCAGCCACATCCAGCACAGTCCGAGATCAAGCCGAGACGCTCCGCCGATTTCATGCATTTTTTTGCAAGTGACGAGTTGGATTTCTAAATAATTTAAATGCGCGCACGATGCGCAGATCGATCACACATGGTTTGAAACAAATAAAAAAAAATACAGCATCATAAAAAAAAACTTACGTTTTTTCGTGTAAAGTAACGTAACTGAATCCGTTTAGCACAAAACCATGTCACTGTCACAGGCACTGGGCGCGATCGGGGCCGAAGAAACACGAGTGCGCCCGAAGACGGACTGGGCGAGACTGCGCGCACGCCGGAGAAATGCTCGCAAGAGCGGAAGAGGTGGCGTGAGTTTTGAAAAGGTATTTTGGTGTATCTGCGTCTGAGGGAAAACCTTGCAAAAAATTGTGGAAAGTGGGGTGAGTTGGGACATGATATTCATACGTCGAAGAAATTGTATTAAAAGATTATGCAAATTTCAGTTTATCTTAAGTTTGCGTTGTTTATTCTTTTATTATTTTATTTTGTGTGCATTTCATAACTTTAAAGATGAACACACAAGGATAGTAAATAGGATTTAATGTTAATACGAGTTAGATAAACTGTTGGATTGACACTTTTGGATAAACATTAAAAGCATCATAAATATATTACAATAGCTCCATTTGTGACGATAACAGTGGAACAGAGGAAGTCGTAAGAGACGAGATTACTAAGGAAACAGGTTTAGATATGTTATGGCGACGAACTAGCAACCTGTCACTATTATACCTGCCAAATTACAACCTAAAAAATATGCTAGAAGTGATCACGAAACGTGAAATAGCCCTGATTTTGACTATTACTTATCGTGTGCTCTGCCTACCCCATTTTGGAACACATGTGTGATAATACGTATGTATAGCTAGCTCCATGTGAAAACAGCAATGAACAATGATCTATAGATCATTACAATAATGCTAAAGACATCAACGCGCGTGCGCCGCACGGTCACTTATCGTGAATGTCGTGATATGTAATAAGTAATCAGACGATAGGTAATCTATAGGATGATTTATAAAAAAACTGTATGAAAAAAATTTTTTGTGGTATTTATTTCATGAACAATTTGGCTATCAATATACATTAAACATACAGACTTAAACTTACATACCTAAAAGTATATTTGCGTACAAAACACTAATAGGTGCTCATAGATTTACCCATTTCATTTAGTACCTACAGTTAACACAAAATTATAGTGGTTTTGGACAGATTTTAAGTGGAGGAGGTAAGTACGCGCATCGCATTTTCCATGCAAAAACTATGCGCGAACATACCACCACTGCTTAAAATCTGGCCAAAAATTACAATTATCCATTCATCCCTGATTCGTCACCGTTGAATTAATTGAGTTGTTACATTAAAAAAGCGTGTGAATAAATTTCTTGTTGAATTATTAAAAATTTCTGCCTATCTATTGAACTAGGAACTCACGCGAACTTACCCCCACCACTTAAATTCTGGCCAAGTTTATTGCCGACCCCTATACGTCTGCAGCGCCCCAGCGCCACATGCGTCGAATAGCGGAACTAAACGATCCTACTTCGCGCTCGAAGTGTCGAAGATCGGTTGCATAAATACAACTTCCAATTTTCTCTCTGTGGACTTCGGTCCCTAGTATAACATCTGGAGAGATCTCTCTATAGGATTCATTTCCCACACCTCATATAAAACCTTTGCTTTGACATTCACATAGTCAAATGGCATACAAAAAAAATCGCATAACTTTTCGCGAACGACAACCATAATCACGGCTGACTTATTACGTGCCATTAACTATTTCCTTCCCATCTTAATGAGGCAATCCTAGTTCGATAAATAGGCAGGAAATTTTAATAAATCCATAATCAAGATCGGACTGATTAATTCACACGCTTTTTAATCTAACAACTCAATTTATTCAATGATGTTAATCAGAGGTGAATGGACGGTCGTAATTTTTGCCATTCATGATGTCAATAGGTTTTTTTGACTCTGGTGAGAGCGATGTCCAGTGGTTATTAATAATGTGGAATCTACATACATCTCTGTATTGCTTCCGTGGATTTTGTAAGAGTATAGCATGATTAAGGTATGATTAAGGCCAGTGTTTTTCAACATTTTTCATGCTGCGCTCCCGCTCCGCTTAGTAGTTATAAAGCACCCTAGCGCCACCTATCGCTGAATGGCCGAACTAAATAATCCTACATTGCGCCAACGGAGTTTCGAAGATCGGTTGGATAAATATATCTTCCGACTTTCTCTCTATGGACTTCGGTCCCTAGGCATAACATTTGCCTGGAAAGGGATCTCTCTATTGGAGTCTTTCCTACTGTTAAAAAATAGCCTTACCCTTACTTTACGATACTGCAATTTAATACGACATACATACATCACGCCTGTATTCCAGATTGAAGTAGGCAGATCTCACGACACGCTACGTGAACATAACCATACCTATCTCACGTTTCTTTGCCGCTTCTAGCATATTTTTTTAGGTTTTAAGTTAGCAGTTACGAGTAATAATACTGACAGGTTGCTAGTCCATTGCCTAAAATAAACCTTAACCTGTTTCCTTAGTCGCCACGGAAGAAATTAACATGGAATGGAAAAATATTGTAGGTCATCCGATAGTGAAATACTTCGCGATATTTCTGTTGCGAAGTGAATGCTTATGTCAAATTATATTTAGACTTTTAGCAAAGTTAAGTGCAGATTTAGAGTTAAATAATTTGAAACCTTTTATACGAAAGACTGTGCAAGAAAACATACTTTTCACAAAATAACTAATTTCGTTTAAATGAAATTATTTCACAAAACATTTATACCCTGGCATTAAAAGTCAACGGTCAAATGACATAGTTCTACAATAAAATAAAAAAACTATGTCAGTCGTGCGCTCCCAACGGGAAAGTATGAGAAACAATAAATCACACAAAAATGATGACTTCATGAAAGCGGTTATTAAGTGTAAACTTTATAGCTATACGGTAAAGTCTTAATTCTGAAGTGATAATTAACGAAATAACGATATTTATTGATTCTGCACATGTTTTTGAATAATTTGAAATTTTAATTTTAGTGCGAAAATAAATCTCGCGATACTAGTAATCTTGTGAATATCAATATTTAATGATCGAACATAACTGTGTGGTTTTGCAAAATATTTGATACCGTAAATTTATGATTTATTGGCACATGTTATACATCATTGAAAACTTTGAGAATCACAATTTTTTTAGTTCTTTTTATTTCAAATTCGAAACTAAGAGCGATAAATTAGAGATACGTTTAATGATAAATTTAGTAACTTTTGCTGTAGTTAGATTGCTCAAATTTTTGCACATCCCAGCTCTGATCCGTATTTTTTTGCTTAAACTCATATTATACGAAGATAAAAAGTACCTACTAACTAATAAAAAGCAAAATTACTCGTGTAAAAACTCGCAATTTTCCCCCCTCGACGTCTCTTTCCAGCTGACGCGGAGTGAAAGTGATAGCCTATTAGAGGATGCACCTGACGGCGACAGCTCCGAGCGGGAGCTGTCAAATTTACTTGTCACACGACACGCTGTCACACCGTAGCGAATGGTAAGTTGAGGGAATTATCTTGTCATTTATTTGATCTGTTTTGCTATCGTTATTGATCGAGGATGTGATCCCCGCTCAGGCTCGTGGCTGGTCCAGCAGGTGTCCATTGCAGTCCAGCGCAGCAATGCAGCCAGCGTAATGGGCACCTTTGGGCCAGGCACGGATCAGGGCGGAGATATTTAGTTTTAGGATTTTGACAATTAAGTGTGTAGGATTATCTAACATAGGAATAAGTGACAGTGTAACTAACCGTGATTATGAAATAAACCACGTTATCTTATTTAGATTTTCCGTGTGGTGTCGGGCGGGAGTAGAGCAGCTGCATTTTTTCCGCGGATGGCGTAAGAGAAGACACAGGAAATAGGCCAAGGTCTATTTTAGGGAACAGGCTAGCAATCTGTCACTTTTATGGTACTTAAAACCGTAAAAAATATATTAGAAGTGAATGTGAAGTGTGAAATTGTTAAGATTGTGACTATGTAGCATTTAATTATGCTCTGCCTTGGCTTGACACGCAATATGAAGTAGGTAGTCATGGTTTTGTATGTCACTGATTTGTTCTCTGTTTACTCCATTTGGGAATGAAGTCGTGATAAGGCGTGATTATAATTATATCTATGTAAGTATGTATGTTGATCTCAATGTGGTCAGAACCATCGACAGTCTCTTTTTTTGCAACAACGTAAAATATGCCATCCCTTGGAATCGTTTTATGATGCCATTCATGGTTCTTATGTCGACGCCATCATCGCTATAATACTTACACCTTAACAATTCGTCCTAGAAGCCATTTCATTGCTAGCTGATGATCCTTGACTAGAGTCATATCGTTAATCTTCGAGGATCAAATCATTCTGAGATTAGATTCTCGTTTGATTAAATAGACCCTTATTAAAATAATGGTGGAAAAAACAAAAGACACGCAACAGTGTGACAGCCTCCCTATTATCGCTCGCAACATACGTACGTGCCATAAAAATAGGTAATTGGACACCACCGTAATTGCCGTAAATCTGTTGCCAGTTTCACTCGCCCGGTATGGCCTAACAGATGTTTAGTACTCGCCCTAGTACTGGCTGCACTAGTGCGGTGGCGATACTTGCGAACTATAAAACTAGACACTAGCCCCGTGTGGGCCGGGTTAGAATACCACCTCCCTCTTTCTTCCCGTGGGTGTCGTTAGAGGCGACTCTGGGAAAGGGATAGTGTATTGAGGGCGATGGGCCAGCAACCTGTCACTGCAATATCACGTTTTACCATCTGGTTACCCTGAAATTGCTAAACGTGGCACTGGATTTTTGAATTCATGTGCTTGACAATATGTATGTATGTATAAAATTAGATTGAACTCTAAATTGAAAAACACCGACTTTCATGTGTATTTCACGTCTGTTTTTCAAATGGGGTAGGCAGAACATGCGAAAAGTTACATAGGCAAAACGATAAACTATTCCACGTTTCGTTGACAGTTAATCTTAGTTTTTGGTTTAAAGTTTAAACATGAATGAAAATAGTGTCAGGTAGCTAACCTGTCGTTTGAAGCATAGCTTCACCTATATTTATTCTTAGTCGCCTCTTGCGACATTCACGGAAGAAATGAGAAGGTAAAGGAGGTTTACAATATTCTAAACACGAACAAATCACGAGAAGCAAGAATTAAAACCATATTTTTCTGAAATGTGAATAACAAATCATAAAGAGCGTACTTTCAGAAGTAAAGCAGTCAAAATGCAAAGTAGGTTAATACATATTAACTGGATCTAATATTCGTGTCTCGAATTCCACATACAAAATGAGAGAGTACTTACATTTGGGTCCTTTCTTATTCTTCGCACGACCTATTTTATAAGTCTTCTTTCCACTTAACTGCGGACTAAGTTGGTATCAGCACATCATTACGTCGTTGGGATCTAAGCGCCTAGTGTATTCAAAACGATCATGAATTCGATGACGATTTCGTTTGCGAGTTATCGCAAAATTGTATGGAAACTGAGACACCGCCGCCAGTGTAATGCCTTGATCACACGTACCGAGTAGAGTGGCGAGAGAGTGTTCTCGGCCGAGTACTCGGTTCGTGTGAACTATTGCCTTCATACTACACACGAACCGAGTACTCGGCCGAGAACACTCTCTCGCCACTCTACTCGGTACGTGTAATCAAGGCATAACGTTTGCACAACTGCAGCGGTCGACGTCTCAGCACAATTCCGCATAACTCGCAAACGAAATCGTTATCGAATTCACGATCGTTTTGAAGACACTAGACGTTCCGGAGAAATTGAATCACACACGGCCGGTACTGATTGATGTACTTTTTACATCAAATTTGTTCAACGAGATCTTTAAGGCTTTCACGGTTGTACAAAGAAAGTTTATTTTATAGAATGCTAAGGTAAGCGACGTCGAGGAATGGAGTAGAAATCTCGGTGTTATTGGCTGTTTCGGAATGATTATTGATTTTGATAATTTTGCTGTGATATGAGGTAGAAATCGTGTAGAAATCATATTTGTTAACTTATAAGGTCTGTGCCCGTAGTAGGCTATGTAACGTACCTATATGTATATACATATGAACTGGATTTTGGTATGATTGTTGTGACCCGCGAATCCGTCTGCAAAAATATAGTTCTGAGTAGGTCTAAAGTAGTGTTACGGGTAAGTGAATGTACTTCAAAATAATCTACCTTAAGAGGAAATATGCCGGTCGAGGGAATTGAAAAATAGGTATTTGTTAAATCTATTGCTGTCGCGCCATGACCTGCCCAGACGACGTCGAGTGCGATAAGAACAACTACAGCTCGGACCGTAAATACCTATGAAAATTATTCAAAAACAACGTTTCGTAGTCCCCTGATTTCTTCTCCAAAACTTAACCGATTAAATATGTTTTTTCATTAAATGTTTAAAAAACGTCATAACTGTGTTTCTATGTTCTTATATTTTGATATAATTGTGTTAAAATTAGTTTCTAGAGGTTTGAACACGACGGAAAAACTTACCAATTTTTCATGTTTTTGAAGGTTAATATCTCCTTTAATAATTCAATAAAGAAAAAAAGGAAAACATAGGAACATGCTAATATATCATTAGATTGTTGATGTAAAAAATCATTGTTTTACTTGTAATATCCAGCGAGGAATTAGGGGACTACGTTTCCATACAAAATATGACCGCTCCATTTCCTCTTAATATAACATTGAACAAATGATTAATAAACTACCGTGAGACTCACTCATCTTAAAAATACGAGGGCTGCACTGAAAGTTTCGGGAAACTAATATTTAAATAACATTTTTTATCACGTATTATACCTTTTTACAATCGTCAAAGTTTCTATATCTTAAAAAACTGGCCACATAGAAAAAAAAAACAGTGGTTCGGTTTCAATTGTTTTTTGAACTTGATGAGTCGCTGCTCAACATGGAATTGTCACGTGAAAATTTAAGAGCTATGATTTACTACGACTTTAAAAGTGGATTAACACAAAAATAATGTGGAGACCGGATGATTGCTGCTTTTAATAATGAAGCCCCTTCGATGACTACAATATACAGGTGGTTTTCGGAATTTCAACGTGGCCGTGTTTCCCTCATGGACAAGGTGCGTGAAGGTCGACCAAAATCGGCAGTCACCCAAGAAAACATCGATGTTGTGCGTCAACTGATTACGGAAGACCGATATGTGACATATCGGGAAATTCAGGAGTCTCTGGGCATTGGAATGAGTCAAATACAAATTATTCTACAGCAAGAGTTAGGCGTGCAAAAATTGTTTTCCCGGTGGATACCTCATCAGTTGTTCGACAAACGGAAAACGACTTGTGTCGATTAGTGCCCCAAAACTTTAAATAAAATCAACAGAGGAAGCTCAAATGCAGTTTTTAGTATTGTATTGGGTAATGAGTAATGGATATACGCCTATGAGGCTGAAACTAAAAACCAATTTCGAGTATGGGTCTATGAAGGCGAGATTAAGCCGACAAAAGTGGTTCGCTCTCGCAGCACGGCCAAAAAGATGGTGGCTAGTTTTGTCTCCAAATCGGGTCACGTGGCTACAATTCCTCTTGATGATCGTAGAACAGTCAATTCCGATTGGTATGCAACCATTTGTTTGCCGAGTGTGTTTGGTGAACTGAGAAAAAAAAACCTCAATCGTCGCATCATCCTTCACCATGACAATGTCAGCTCCCATACGGCTCGGTTAACAAAGGACTATCTAGACGGTGAAAAAGTCGAATTACTGAACCATCCTCCATACAGCCCTGACTTAAGCCCCAATGACTTTTTCACATTCCCCAAAATCAAAGATAAGTTACGTGGTAAGCAGTTTCAGGCGCCAGAAGATGCCGTGGAGGCGTACAAAACGGCCATTTTGTCGACCCCACCTTCAGCGTTCAATGAATGCTTCAAAAACTGGTTTGAACGTATGTAGAAGTACATTTAATATAAAGGAGAATACTTTCAAAAGCAATAAAATTACTTTTGATCATTTTAACTGGATATTTTTTTCTATTCCCGAAACTTTCAGTTTGACCCTCGTAAAAGGAAAACTCACGTTTAGATCCACATGTTTCGGGCTAATTCGTAGCCCTTCATCTAGGAGCCGCAGGGGCTGCTGCTGCCAAAAACTATAATAAAAATGATGATAGTAACGAAGGTAGTCGTGCGCCGGTATCAGTATCGTCGAGCACGAGCAGTCGCGCGAATAGAGCGGTGGCGCGCAGTGCGTGTTTGGCAGCAGCAGCCGCCGCGGCTCCTAGAAAGAAAGAAAGACATTTATTGACGGAAATTTGACACGGAACGAAACATTTTTTACTTATCTAAGCCTTAAATTACTATCTTAACAATATTAGATGAAGGGCTACGAATTAGCCCGAATCATGTCGAGCTAAATTCGATTTAAAACGTGAGTTATGCGTATATTTTTCAAGATACCTACCCTAATCTAACTTTATACGTGTAATATAATTGTTTTATACATACATACATATTCACGCCTGTATTCCCATGAGGGGTAGGCAGAGCACATGGATTCAAAAATCCAGTGCCACGTCTAGCAAATTCAGGGTAACCAGATGGTTAAACGTGATATTGCGGTGACAGGTTGCTAGCCCATCGCCCACAATACACTAACCCTTTCCCAGAGTCGACTCTTACGACACCCACGGGAAGAAAGGGGGAAGTGCTATTCTAACCCGGCACCACACGGTTTTATAAACAATATAAATCCCGCTGTGTAAGGTAAGTCCTCACTTAGTGCAAGTTTCTGCCGGAGCGTGTGGCGCTGTCTGCATGTTAATGAGGGCTGCGCAGAAATTAACGACTTTAACGATGCACTTACTGTTGCTTTTTAATAAAATATGAATTGTATCTATGAAAGGCAGGTGAATTTACGTTACCCTCCCCTCCAGTATGTATAACTTTATAATACTTGTGTTTTGTTATGTGTTACATAACATTGGCTTTTCTAATTAAATATATATAATCACGCCTGTGTTCACAAAATAAATGGGCTAGGCTAGGTAGAGCACATGATACGTAGCATAGCTAAAACCTTTGATGACTATGACTACTTCACGCTTCGTAGCCACATCTACCACATTTGCTGAATGTCCTGATTAATTTCCTAATTTCATATGTTTAAAGCTTCTCGATGTATCTTGAGATACGACTATTCTCCTGTTAACCAAATCAAACGTAATTCCACTGCTGCACAAAAAGCGACAACCCAACCTATTTTTCAATTAGGTTACCAGATCAAAAGAAAGCCAGTATTGTATTTAAAACACGTCAACACATTTATACGATTCCCACATCCGTTGAAACTGTTCCTCTTACCTCTGCATGCAACAATATCATCGTGCGAGTTTAAGTTTTTGCTGCTAAAACAATTGCAAGTTTCAGTATAGGTATTTGAAAACGTGTAAACGCCGTTCTGGACAACTGGTACTTGGTTTATGCAACTGTTTTACATAATGTGGGCGATGAAAAGGAAGGAGGTGCAGATTTTTCTTGTAAAGTCAAATCAATTCAACTATGGGAAATATAAACCCATAAATTTTTCATAATTCTGGCAGAGTCAAGGTAGGATAAGACACTGTAGACTTTTGTCTTATTGAGCTGGTCAGATATCCAAAATCCTTTTTTACCAACTACAATGAGCACAGATACTTAGATAACTTTAGCTGAAATTTTTTGACGAATTAACCTGTAACATTGTGATCAAATGTGTGAACTTTCAACATTCATTAATGACTAATTTTTTTTTTTTTAATGTAGCTATCAGAGGCCAAACCCAAGAGCGACCGTGGTAGACAAAAGTGTTATCACACTTGACATTTTCCTTTTTTTTATATCCTCCATACCTATGTACATACATACATCCCGAGATGAGTTACAGCAATATCCGTCCAACGTACTGTAATTAATCCAGCGATAACCCCTTGTCAAAGTCCGGCTGCCTACGCGCAACAAATGGGCGTATTCATCAAAACATTCAAAATATGGCGTCGGTTGATTTATGGGCCTGAAAAAACCCACAATGGAAAGTAACTTTTATTCTGGTAACATTTTCAAAAATAGAACGGTGGGAAACGGCGTTCCACGATTTAATCATCAAAATTCCCGGCGATGCGAGGATATATAACATTGAAAAGAACACTATATACTATGCAAACCCTTGAAGCTGTATAAAAAACCCTAAATCTTAGAGCAATCAAAACCCAGAATTGCTACAAGATATTTGTTTTCTGTGTAACATTCTAACAAATCACTGCCTACCCCTGTTGTTGGCTAAACAGAAGTGAGGATTCTCTACTACAGACCTAGTAATCCTTTGAGGGATATGGTCTCCTGTGAATTTCTATGTGTTTTGTACAATAAAGTTTCACATAGTGAATTTTCTATACAAGTCAATTTTGAACTTTATCATTCAGTGTCTAAAGTTGCCAGCATGCAGTACTAAATGCCCGTGTGGTGTCTATTTCAGAATAACACCTCTCCATTTCTTCAACAGATGTCGCAAGAGGCGACTAAGGAAATCAGTCAAGCTTTGCTAAAAGTGTTTACGTTCGACTATGTAGCGTTTCGTGTACTTTGACTACCCCATTTGGGAATGCATGATGATAATCTGTAGGCTTAGCACGGCCACACGCTCTAGTCGCGTCGCGCGCGGGATAGTCTACCCGTCCCTTTCTGACGTCTCTAGTTATACAGTGACCGGTATAGTCTATCTCGCGCGTATCTCTACTCGCGCCCTACCATGCTAAGGGGACAGAATTTCTCTTTTAAACACCGTAGACGCGCTTTATTACAAACGCGATCCTTGCCCAAACTTTTCCGAAATAAAACGATTGAAAGTATTGACGCACAGAAATATACTAAAGCGACATATGGCCGATATTGATTCGGAAGCTTTGGGGACAGGCCGGACGTCCGAGGCACGTGGAGGCTCTCAATAACAACTTAGGAGTCTGCGATATCGAGCCTGAATAGATTTGAGGTTTCAATATTCGCAACTGCTGCTTTTAGACGTGTCATAGGAGTTACGTACCATCACGAACAGGGATTGTTGAGCCACTTACCTATGTTTGTAACTTGGTCGTGTAATACTAATCCAATAGCTGACATCTAGTCGGTCACATCGGTCATTGATTGTACGTCTAAATTGCGAACAGTGGCAAGTGGCTCAACAATCCCGGTTCGTGACTGTACATCACGCGTTTGTATCATCATGTTTTGTATAGTGAAATAAACCGATTTACTCACGTCTTTATATCGAGATTAGCAAGACATGTTTCGGACAAATTCATAACCCATCATCTGGGGCAACGCAACCCGGCGGCTGTTGGTGCGCGTCTTTCTGTAATTCACAATAGGTGAGTTTCACGGTAGTAGACTAAAACACGGTGGTAAATTAAAAAAAGGTAAACACAAATTAAGGATTTTTTTTTAATGGTCGCCGGTCGCTTCTAACGGAACATAATATAAGTCCAAGGGAGGCCTAATAATGTTCAGCAGTGGTCGTCTTTTGGCTGAGATGATGATGATAATGAATGAAATGATATCGTCATTCCTATTTTCTTAATCAAAACTAACGTCATTCTCTTTAACAGGTAGAAAAGCAGGTAAATTAAATACATAATACAAACGGCTATGTAACGAATATCCTCCATCCTCCAAAACTAGAGCACCTGCCGCCTCCAAAGTGAAATTAATATTTCCGTTTATTAAGTAATTAACGTAATTAAATTGGCTTAACCAAGTTGTAAAAGTGACAAGTCACAGTTAATTAATTAACTTTTACTTTCATCTACAGGATGAATGCAATAAACAAGTAATTTAAACTCGCTGAATTACAAACTTGTGTTTTGAACGCAGTGTCTCTCGTACAGTTCAAAAGTTAGTTTAATATTTTCGGACAGCACATATGTATAAGGTAAAGGAATGAAAAGACAAAATATTTCATTTTTTGGAGTCTTCAGAGTTCTACTTCTTTCTGAAAACTTAAGATGGGCTTCTTTCTGAAAACTGAAAAATTTGTGCATTTCCTATTTAAAAAAATGATTCCTCCTGAGAGTCAACAGCACAATTTGATACCAATAGTTAAAAGAGTCCATTCCGTTTCTTTTTTATAGTATATCATATATCATATCATACCAACCTGTTATTATTATACCTGCCAACTCAATACCTAAAAAAATTGCTAGAAGTAGCCACGAAACGTGAAAAAAACTACTTATTTTACACGATTTTATATAGCGTTTTATGTAATATACGTATTTATAAACTTAAATAGGTGTACACGATAGGAATCAGTAAATTTCAGTGATGAGTCGAAATTGAATAAGTTACTATCTATCGTACAAAATATATCCTCTCCTATTCAGCTTTTCAACCGTCGATATCTTTATTTGTACGCTAGGTCTGACGCTCAATTTTAGTGACATAATGTCTTTATGTACAGTATTTATTTACAAAGAGCCCTTCATCTAAAAGGGCTCCTTCAGAACGGAAGGCGCTAAAAGTGAGGCAAATATTTTGATGCCTTCGGTAAAACGATCGTATCGAATTACTTTGAAGGATAAAATAAGCAGAATTTTAGCTACTACATTTGATATTTTGGTACGTGAAAGTCAAGGTTTTTGGCCTACTATCTACTAAGTCAGTACAGAGACATAAAGTACAGAGGTACAAAGATCAGTGTGATAATTGACGTGCGTATTTACATATTTTATACGGAACTTAGAATATGTATATTAAAAAGTGTTTATTAATTAAAAAAATGCTTTTTTCAAATTGATTCACGGTCACTCCAAGAACATGTAAACATAGCCTTTAACAATTTCACGTTTATAATCAGCTATACCGATGTAGTGAGCCTTTTTCTTAGAGTATTTTTTTTGCTTTGAAACTTTAAGTGCGTTTTTTTTATAGCATGTATGTATAACTAAATGGATGATTATGAATGAAGTGAGAGAAGTATGCCAGAATAGAAGCAAATGGCACTCTCTTGTATCTGTTCATTAAATTGAAGGCTGTATTGCCAATAGTCGTAGTAGGAAAAGTCAAATGTATTTACTATGCCTATCTACTTGGCCGTTCAAACAAATCATAAAATAGGGCTTTCTAAGTCGCGAATTTTATGTCGACAGGAGAGACCAGGAGATCATAGACATTTGTGTATGACTCAAGTACGAAAATAACAAGTAACTACATAACGCTGTTTGCTACAAGTCTATCTTTATCAACACAAAAGTTTACTTCAACAAAGTTAGTATTCTGGCCAAGCCCTAGAAAGAGAAACAGCATTAATCGTCTTATCTGGCTAACGAGTTCGTACTCACAATCTGTCTCGACGATATGATCGCTGGCCATACTATGAAACCTCTATTCGAATTGAGAAAGTTATGAGATTGCTTAGTGAGTTTGGAGTCAGAAGTGTTTGGTTGTCGCGGGACTGTATTCTTTTTACGTTCATATTCGGATGAGATTCCAACCTGTATAATGCCTCCTGTCACGGTATTTGAACGATAGTCTTACTCTCCATACAACAGTTATACGCACTGCGCGTGTTTAATTCTAAACAATCAGTAAAAACTTTAAAAAACTGTACATGCAGTCATGTTAACGCGCCGCCTGTTCGAACGCGTCAAGTCGCACACTGTCATTAGTTACTTGGTATTAAAATGCTTGTCACAGACTAAGCAGATCCGATAATATTTTATCTGCGTAACAGATACTTGACGGTAAAATATAAGTTATCTGTGCAGTGTGTTAGCTCATTGAATTGTATAGAGAGCGATATTGACAAATATCCGTCCAGATACAGATATCTTATCGTATCTGCTTTGTGTGACACGCTTGATAGCAGTAGTGTCGCAGCGACACGACGTCAGATACTGACGCATGTCGCCCACCATTATCCCAGCCAGGTAACGATCTCGCTCACGCACCAGTGGTACGGCCTGCAAGGCGCGACGCACAAAGCGCGCCGAAGGCTCACCATCCCCCGCTTTAATTGCCACTAATCGGGAACACTATCAAGATTCTTTCACTGCTTGTTAGTTGACGAGATACGATCGAGTTTTATTTAATAACATAACAGTAGTAGCGCCGCACGTTCGCGGAAAATGACCGCTAAAAGTCTAGCTTTATGGTAATATTTGGACTATCTGGTTTTTATTACGTCATACGGAGGAGTTAGAGCCGTGACGGGGGTAATGTTAAGCTTCGTGGAATATGAATGGTGACGGTATATTCGTTTTATTCATTTGTTGCCCTCACGCTGTAGGAAAAGGTCATGCGTAGCTGTTATACTAATTTGCGAATGAGAAAATCGACTGTTACCAACCACCCTTCTCCCAATACCCCTTTGATAATTAATCTGTTTTACAAACAGCAAACAATCTTGGATTAAAAGAAAATCACTGCCCAAATCTACTATTACCACAACAATAAAATGATGATTAGTTTCGAATACAAAGACTCCAAATAATTAATTCGAATTGTAAGCGAAGTTACAGCTTTGGCTCAAGCAACTGAGAATTTTCCAATGAAATGTCAAATGTTTGAGCAATTTTTTTCTTGTAAATTTTTAGTTTAGCTAACTCACGTTTGTTGACATTTGCATAAATTAAATGTGCAGTAACTACCTATTTGTGATGTAAAGTAGATTTCTTTTAGGTTTTGGTTTACGCATCACAATAAATACTTCGAGGAGTTTTTAAATTCCTTGAATCACAGAAACTCCTTTAAAATAACAAATGTTTGATTTTTAAATGTTTTTTTTTTTCTGTTTAAATGTTATAGAACCATAGTAGTCGTGCTCAAAATGTTTGCTAGGGCTATAATAATATTGTTAAGTTGCAGCACTATTATTGTTTCCTTTTTTTATCACGTTCTTTGGCCTCTGTTTCATTTTTGTTCAATGATTCGTGAATGATTACTGTATTAAATTTACTTTTATTTAGATCATCGAATCTTAACAATTTTTACTACAAAACAAAATCCCAATAACCACAGATTGCTATAGGTGTGACCACTATAGCCTCACCACATCACAAACAATGAGTTGGTACAAGTAAACCATCTCTTATCACAAGTGCAACGTAACCTACAAAATGAGTTCTTAATTAGCAAAATAATCTCGCAAACCTTGCTTTTACGAGTGTTACAGGTATCACGTTTCAGATTGTTAATTTAGGCTCACGCTTTCTGCTTACCGGTGAAAGTATTTTCTTGAACATCGCATTCGGTTTGCCCCACGTGTCGGTAAACACTAGGTTATAGTGTTTTTAATTATGTTAACATAACATAACGGGTGTTTATTTTAGTTATCCCGTGTGGTATCGGGTTTAGAGTTGAATAACACCTCTCCACTTCTTTATGGTTTGCTTTAGGTGACAGGTGACAACCTCTCACTATTATGCCTCTTTCTTGAGCGCCGAAATGTGAAACAAGCATGGTATGGTCTATGTAATATTCCCATGATGTCAGGCTTATAACGCCTCTCCATTTCTTCCGTGGACATTGTAAAAGCGACTTAGGGAGGTTGTGGTACATTTTCGGTGACAGGCTAGCACCTTGACACTATTCTTTTAACTTAAAACCTAAAACTATGCTAAAAGTGGCTACGGCTCTAGAAATAGTCATGGTTATGTTTATTAATGTAGTTTGAAGTTATAAAATACTCTATTATCGCTTTATTTTCATTCTGGTAATAAAGAGTTCAATGCCCGCGAAGCACTCGTAGTTTCACACTTTCATTGCTTTTTAAATTTGAAGTTTGCTTAAACTGTTTTCAAAATATGTCTAACTTTTAGGTTAAGAAATTATCTCCCTTACTTGCCAGTTTAATGAACCGTTTTGTTCTATATCAGAGAACAAAACAGTCCACTTTGTCTACAGTTTACAAGCAAAACAAGCTTAACTTTGCAAACCCATTGACAAAACACCCGAGCTCATGTAAACCGAGCAAGAACAGCAATCTCGTGCCACAGATACAAACGCAATCGGCTTGTATTGTATGATACTATGGTAATGCCATAGACTATCGAAATAGATACCGTGAGTTCCTGCATTTGTATGAAAACCAAGCGTGCCACTTTTTCTCTACAGGGTAGCAACCTGACACTATTTTAAATTAAAATCTAAAACTAATTATGCTAAAAGTAGTTACGGCTCTAGAAATAGTCATGTTTATGTTTATAAATATAATTTAAAGTCCTAAAATACTCTATTATCACTTTATTTTCATTCTGGTAATAAAGAGTTCAATGCCCGCGAAGCACTCGTATTTTCACACTTTCATTGCTTTTTAAATTTGAAGTTTGCTTATACTGTTTTCAAAATATGTCTAACTTTTAGGTTAAGAAATTATCTCCCTTACTTGCCAGTTTAATGAACCGTTTTGTTCTATATCAGAGAACAAAACACTCCACTTTGTCTACAGTTTACGACAAAACAAGCTTAACTTTGCAAACCCATAGACTAAACACCCGAGCTCATGTAAACCGAGCAAGAACAGCAATCTCGTGCCACAGATACAAACGCAATCGGCTTGTATTGTGCGATACTATGGTAATGCCACAGACTATCGAAATAGATACCGCGAGTTCCTGCATTTGTATGAAAACCAAGCGTGCCACTTTTTCTTTACCCACTGTAACGTCACATGAGCGCTTTGGTGATGGGAATTGACAGTCAGAGTGAAACCGATTCAAAAATGACGCTGCTTTATTCAAGTTGTCATGTCTCTAGGAAGTTAAACCTAATCTAAGTAGTAGATACAATAAATTTGTAAATAATGAAAATTTATATTTGTTGTTACTTAAATTGCTGCTCCTCTTTACTACCTACTCAAAGGTTGCCTGGCAGATATCCCTTTTGGGATAAGTCCGCCTTTGTACTTTTATTTGCAACGTAATCTGTACTCTTTTTATTTTTTTGTACAATAAAGAGTTTTTTTACTTACAAGACTAAATTTCATGAAAACGCGTCAAAGGAAAAACATTGCTCCTTTTGGCTCCCTTTTGGCACACGAAGTACATACACTTGAGTATTCTATTTCGATTTAAGTCTGTGGATAATGCAGAATCTATTGTTGCTGGTTGTTTAACAGCAATTAGTGGAGCTGGCTAAACGCAGCTGTTATGATTTAGAAGATAATAATGTTTCGCTTTTTGAATTTGGAAATGCGTTGTTTTGCAATGCTGTTTTAGAGATTAGTAACGCGTTTGAGCGTGTTGCTTGCGATTTATTTTGTTGCTAGGTATGGGGCAATTTCCATGCAGTTTTTGATTTCTCTACAAATTAGAAAAAAAAGTATATGGAAGCAATAGTTTTTCTCGGAGAAGTGGGGCGTCCTTGTTAAATGTACCACGGCAATACGTTAACCCATTTGTTTTTGTACTTCAAATTAATGCAAAAATAATACAAAGTGTAAACCAAGCTTTAAACTTTTTGTTGTGATTACGTCTAAGTTTGCCGTTTGTGTTATCTTAACTAAGATATGCAAAACAACGTCAGATTAACGTCCCAAAAGCGGGTGCTTGCTCCCTAGCCCAAGGACAATAATTACACGACAACAAGCGTCAAGATTGCCAACTTTTGTTAAGCCCGCTCACGGCGTGAATTTACGCAGCGGCTCACGCACAACTGTGTCCTTCCACACTCGCAAAGCTTCGCGGTCTTGTTCGCCTCGCGCCCTTTGTCGCGGACCAAAAAACCGCCACCAGGCGGGGAACGCCGCGAAGCGCGAACGCGAAGGCGTGAACAACATCTACTCTCGCGATTCGCGGCTTTCGCGGGCGTTCGCGGGTGTTCGCGTCGCGAGTGTAGAGCGCGCATAAAAACATAAATAGGACAAAACAAACAAGCCAAGATAACGAATACTTTGAGCGCATTAATTACCATTTTGACCGTGTGTGCGCCGCGTCTTTTCAAAATTCAAAACTTTTTTTTATGCAAATAGGCTCCTATGAGCACTTTTACGCGTCATTTTTAGGGTTCCGTATCCAAAGGGTAAAAACGGGACCCTATTACTGAGACTTCGCTGTCTGTCTGTCTGTCCGTCTGTCACCAGGCTGTATCTCACAAACCGTGACAGGTAGAGAGTTAAAATTTTCACAGATGATGTATTTCTGTTGCCGCTATAACAAATACTAAAATCAAAATAATAATAATAATTAAGGGGGGGTCCCATAGAAGAAACGTGTTTTTTGCTGTTTTTGGTACGGAACCCTTCGTGCGCGAGTCCGACTCGCACTTGGCCGGTTTTTGATTTTACGAGCGTTTCGGAAAGACCATCATTGCTAAGAAGAATGCGCCGCAAGAAACCTGGCTAAACCTAGAACTCCCGTCCCGTCTGATAACCAGGGGTCGGATTTTTCATCGCATGATCCGAGGCAAGAAAACTATGGAGTCGATATTAAAATTAAACTTTTAATTCATATTCATACTCATACTCACTAATTTTCTTAGTCCCGTAATACTTTGCCCCTTGTGCAGGTTAACAGATAAAAAATGTTAATCGAAAAAATTTGCCATTATTTACTCGTTTTACAATTGTAATTTTGAAATGGACAATGCACATACCTACCTTGTCAAGATTTTGATTCCTGTATCTACAAGCTTTATGGATATTGGAAACTAAATGCACAAAATAAAAGTGATGTTTTATTTTACTTTATTTTTATTTACTACTAGCTTTCCGCCCGCGGCTCCGCCCGCGTGGAACTCGGTTATATTGCGGTATAAAGCATAACTATAAGAAAACTTCTTGTTTCAAACGACACACGGCGCCATCGATCTATCATCTATTGATCGGTTATCGATTGATATCGATCTATCAAGCAAACTATATTTTTGTTTTCCCTCGGGAACATCAATTTTTTCCGGGATAAAAAGTACCCTATTATTTAATCCGGACCTCTATCTTTATGTGTGCAAAGTTTCAAAGCAATCAGTTCAGTAGTTACGGCGTGAAAGCGGAACAAACAAACAAACAAACAAACAAACAAACAAACTCACTTTCTGACTTATAATATTAGTAAGGATGTAATTTATTTCTACTCATAACGATTTATTATATTTACAATTTTGATTTCATTCTTAATTAAATGAACGAGTATGAGTATGGTTTAAATAATAATTTAGTTTTCTTGCCTCGGATCATGCGATGAAAAATCCGACCCCTGCTGATAACAAACACCGTTTGAAACCACAAGTAATTTATTCTTGAACTCTTGTCATTTATAATTAAGTTTACAGTCTATGGTTCAATAGTTTTCAAAAATCAGAATAATAACCTAATATTTAAAATAACCTGCTACGCCTAAGAGTAGCCTCCCTTGACTGTGTGGTGTCAGGTTAGAATAACACATCTTCATTTCTTCCGTAGATGTCGAAGGAGGTTTCAGGCGATAGACTAGTAACCTGTTACTATAAGACTTGTCCATTTCATCTGTCTTCAAAACTAAAATTATGCTAGGAGTGTCTACGAAGCACGAAATAGTCATAATCGTGGTTTTGTTTATGTTATGTTTCGTTAGCTCTACCTAACCCATTATGGTAAAGCATCCAAAAACCATTTGAATTAATTAAAGTATTAGAATTTCACTTTTCTCAACTAATCGTCTAGTCTAGTTTCTTTCGAAAGTATAATCGTTTTTGTTAAACTCAGACAATAAATGCCACACATATGCAAAAATTTAACGTTCATCATTCATTCTGATCGTTAAAATCAAGTCAAACCAATCAACTTTCTAGAATCTATCACAATCTTTCCTAGAAATCCAATATTTCCTGTTTTAGTATAAAACTGAGTGTGACTGATTTTATGTCAGGCTCGAGGCGAAGAAAACTTGCCTTGGTAGAGCTTCTTTCTTATCAAATACGCAATGCTGTCAAGAATGGGTGTAAATATAGCTATATCGCAAGTCGGACAGTTTAGTTTTTCTCAGCTAATTCAAGTACAAAGTCAAACCTTTATTATACATACCTCATGTCATAAATCGAGTTAAGCTCAACATTTTGGAGCCTCGGTGATACATCTATTATGTCGAGTTGAACTCGACTTAAGACGTCAGTGAGTGTGTAGACTAAGTATTTTTATGTTCAAAGTAAAAAGATAATAATTAGGGGTAAAGTTTCTCATCTCATAATCAAATACATCGTTCTTCCTCGAATTTAGAGACCTTTTTAAAAATTTATTTTATTTCATACTAGCTTTCCGCCCGCGGCTTCGTTCGGTTATATTGCGGTATAAAGCGAACATTCCCTCGGGAACGTCTATTTTTTTCCGGGATAAAAAGTACCCTATTATTTAATCCGGAATTCTATCTTTACGTCTGCAAAATTTCAAAGCAATCGGTTCAGTAGTTAAGCTGTGAAAGCGGAACAAACAAACAAACGAACTTCCTTTCCGATTTATAATATTAGTAAGGATTAGGTATTGTCATTTTTTTTATTTTTCATACACTAATGTTTGACGGTAACAAAAGCAAAACCGGCACTTTAAATTTTTCTATGAAAAACCGGAAACACTTTTTTGTGGCATTAAAATAGATAGTTTTAGTTGTTTCTGAAACGATTTGTGCTCGAATTTCTAAAATCAGAGTAAAAAGAGGTTTTGTAAAAAACAACGCAGACTAATCATTTAGCGAAAACAATGAGTTCATTTAAATAGTCGTTAATGAGGAGTGACACATCAAAGGCGCGTGTCTTAATTAATGGCCTTAATTGGACTTCCACGTACGAATACATAAGGTGCGTCTAATGATTGCGGAATAAATTACACACATACATACATACATCACTCTTGTAACCCCTAATGGGGTTGGCAGAGCACGCAAAACGCAACATAGACAAAACCATGACCAATCACTTCTAGCATATTTTTTTAGGTTTTGAATTGACAGGTTGGTAGCCTGTTGCCTAAAATATACCTTAACCTATTTCCTTAGTCGCCTCTTACGACATAATAATAATGTTTTATCTACAACCATAATTACATACATACATACATAACCGTCACGCCTTATTCCCTGCGGGGTAGGCAGAGACAACAGAGCGCCATTCGCTTCTATTCTGACATACTTCTCTCGCTTCACTCACATTCATAACTCTCGTCATACATGCTCGACGGTTTCGGGTACTCCTAATTTGGCCTCCCTTTAGGCCTCTACAACCATAATTATCATAATATTTCTACCAACTATAGGTTCAGACGCAATACGCTACTGGCCTCCTTTAAGAAACCTGTAGCCTGCTGTATTCAGAGCGATACGATTAAAAATAAGATTCGAATTTCAAACATCTTTTAAAACAGACGACAATTTAAAAATGATCCAGTATTTACAGGCGAATTAAAGGGGTTGCCTGGAAAGTTTTCCGGGAGTTTTGAAAATTGGTAATATTATAGATTTTGACGTGTTCTTTCTGAATTTCAACTTTGCCACCTCGTATCTTTGCCGCTAACGCCGCCATATTGGAAAAATGGCGCGTAAAAGCAGTTTTTTGACAATATCTCCTGTCTGGTTCATTTTACGATAAAAAAGTATATTGCAAAATAAAACTAGAGGCAATTGCCTACAATTCATGTCTTAGTGTTTATTTAATAAAGTCAATAGTTTTGGCGTACGAGCGCCGCAAAGTACACTTCGCAAATTGTGTTGGTAAGCGGATAACTCAACAACGCCTGGACCAATTTGGCCAATTCTTTTTTTTAAATGTTTGTTGAAGTTCAGGGAAAATTTATACGGTGAGAAAGTATTAAAAATATCGCAAATATTGTTATCCTATACAAACTTTATCGACTCGAAAAAACAGTAAGCACCGTAGGATTTCAGACATCTTACGCGTTTTTGGTAAAATGGTCTCTACTTTAGCTCAAAAAAGACGCAAGCGCCGCAAAATTTCATACGTCTCACGCTTTTTTGCGAGCAAAATAGAAGTACCTATTTCGTTCATTATACGAGCACTGAAGTCGGTAAAGCGATGGTTTCTCACATATTGTTAATGAATTAGCCCTTAGATATTTATAACTCCATAAGATACGGCTGTCAAAACCTCTATTGAATGACAAAAGACAAGCTGAGTTTTTCGTTGAGTGGTGTTGGAGTACACTTTGTGGCGCTCGTACGCCAAAACTATTGACTTTATGAAATAAACACTTAGACATAAATTGTAGGAAATTGCCTCTAGTTTTATTGTGTAGTATACTGTTTTATTGTAAAATGAGTCAGACAAGAGATATTGTCAAAAAACTAATTTTACGCGCCATTTTTCCAATATGGCGGCGTTAGCGGCAAAGATACGAGGTGGCAAAGTAGAAATTCAGAAAGAGCACATTAAAATCTATAATATTACCAATTTTCAAAACTCCCGGAAATCTTTCCAGGCAAAACTACCCGATGACCACACTAAAAGAGTAAACAAATTATTTCAAATTTGGAACACGCGGTCGGCGGTGTGAGCCTGTGCGCACACAACTGATGCGCAATTGTTTGTGCGGTCCGTTTTGCCGCCATTTTATCCCTTCTTTGTTCGATGTACAAGTCAGCTTCGAATGTTTTTCAAAATTATTTTATGAATTTCCAATACCGGTTGATTTGTAACATTCAATCCCGTATTCACTGAACAATGCCCTTCAAAAATAAAAAGAGGATTATGTTAAGGCTTTCAGCTAAGCTGTATAAACAATATTATGATGATATGGAAATGACACGCGCAAAAACCCGATACAAAAGCCGCGGGAATCGACGTATTCATAAAATGCAAATTGTCCAATTCACGACACATCGTTTATTCACGAAACATTTTCACAAAAGCCGGTGTCAGGGCGTTAAAAGAATTTTTGTTCTAACCGGCAATAGGTAATCTGTATCACAGACTTATATCGAAATAGATACGGCGAGTTCCTGCATTTGTATGAAAACCAAGCGTGCCACTGTTTCTCTACCTACTGTAAGACTGTAACGTCACATGAACGCTTTAGTGATGGGAATTGACAGTCCGATTGAAACCGATTAACCTAACCTAAGAAGTTAATCCTTTATCTAACTAGTACAAGACTAATGAAATCGCGTCAAAGGAAGAGCTTTTGCTCTCCCTTTTGGCACGCGAAGTACCATCGCGAACCGGGATTGTTGAGCCACTTACCTATGTTTATAACTTGTTCGTGTAATACTAATCCAATAGCTAACATCTAGTCGGTCACATCGGTCATTGATTACACGTCTAAATTGCGAACAGTGGCAAGTGGCTCAACAATCCCGGTTCGTGACTGTACATACACTTGAGTCATCTATTTCGATATAAGTCTGTGTTACCTACCTACGAAGCGCTATTGTGTCGAATTTATACTTTTCTTTTCTCTGCGGGTTCAGTTCCCTTGCGGATTTATTTGGGAAATCCTAAAGGACATTTTTAACGGGAAAATGGTGCCGGACGTTTTAATGGCTAGGTTTTATCGGAAAGAAATAACACGGGAAAATAATTGGGAGGAAAATAGCGGTTCCAGTTGGAACACGGTTGGTTTTAACACGATTATTTGAGGTTCTAGGCAGTTTTCGGGGTTATGTCAAGAGAAAGAAGTTTTTTCCTTTAATAGTGAAAGATCTGGAGAATTAACCTCTTTTTTCACTAGAACTACAGGGGTATTGTGCTCTAACGTAAGTCACTAAACTTTTCGACTAACTATACGTCAAAATGTCAAAATAAGCTGTCATATCATCATCATCACATCCTGATATCCCTCATCAGGGACTAGGGCTCTCAGAAGAGATTTCCAACTATCCCGATCTTGCGCGGCAGCTTCCAGCTGTCATATTGTATGGAAAATTTAACACGTTAGAATAAATCCACAAAATTTCCCTCCAAAGTTATGTTGTTAGCTTGACTTTGAATCCAATCTTCTAAATATTTTCTCCGTCAGGCGAACAACATGCGACTCAAAAAATAAAAACGAAATTGTACTTTTTTTCTAGGAAATGCGGAGCCGTCTGAGTTCAAATTCTCATTTTAACTTCATGTCGTCCGCTTTAATATTTAAATTTGAAGCGTAAAGGTACAAGTTCATAGCCGACGACACAGGACAGCCGACAACGTGTCGTCGTGCTATGTCGGCACGACACGTCATTGAGTCATGTTCCTGCAGTAATGACTTTTTACACGTGTGGTTTCAAGTTTAGAGTATCATCTTTCCATGTCTTCCGTAGATGTCGTAAAAAGTTATTAAGGAAATAGCTATGTTTTAGGCGACAGGCTAGCAACCTGTCACTATTATACTTCTTTCATCTATGTTCAAACCTAAAATTATGCCAAATGTGGCTACGAAACGCGAAATAGTAGTTGTTTTGACTATGTAACGTTTTCTGTGTTCTGCCTACCCCATTAGGGAACACAGGCGTAATGTATGATTTTGAAACCCACTCATTGCGGGTCACCTTATTGACGTGACAACGTCTTAAATTAGGTTGCGGCTGGGAGTCACTTATGAAAAAGTGTAACGCTCGGTAACGTTACGATGACGTCACCGAACGAGAGAGAGGCCCGCAGTGTTAAGGAGGTGGCGCTTCGATAGTGCGAAGCCTCTATGGTATCATGTGAGACGTCAAACGCAGACATGGACAGCTGTCACGATTGGGAGTTGACGTGACAACGTCTTAAATCAATAAATATTCTACCGAGAAAAAGACGTTGTCACGTAAAATCTTCGCCCGTAAAACCGACTTTACAGGCAACCATTTTTTTTATTAATCAGGTATCTGAATCAGGTAAACACTTTTTGAAAATAAACTCGCGCAACATGCCTATCCACCATCGTCAGCAACGTTAGTTTACAGTCGGACGACATTGTCATCTATCGTTCGACGACGTATCGCTAACTTTGCAAAGATATACCTATTTTCATTTACGCAGAAACCAAATGCGTCACGTCGTCTGTCGCTGACGCTTGTCGTCTACTACGAAGTTGGGCCTTTCAGCAAACGAGCACATAATCACAAATACCTACGCGAAACTGTATAGATAGACGTGTAAACAAATCAGCCCGCTGGCCGTTTTCCACGTGTTTGCCGACGAGATGCAATGTTCAATGTTTGACACTTCATTACTGAGCTATCGATCGAGCGGTACCATCGGTTCACGAATACAACTCGGCTAAAATTGTACTAAAAATTTACATATATATCGAGGAGGTGGCACTTCGATCGTGCGAAACCTCTATGGTATCATGTGAGACGTCAAACGAAGACATTGACAGCTGTCATCGTTTGGGGGTAGTCTGGTTTGTTGGAAAATGGAGAACGGTTCTTGGAGGGCAGACTGGACAGACGCAAGCCAGAATTCTCCGCGTTTCATATCAAATACCAATCTGTATTGTTTTGTGAATTATGAAGAACTAGCTTTCCGCCCGCGGCTTCGCCCGCGTGGAACTCGGTTATATTGCGGTCTAAAGCACAACTTTATGAAAACTTCTCGTTTCAAACGACACACAGCGCCATCGATCTATCATCTATCGATCGATATCGATCTATTATCGATTGATATCGATCTATCAAGCACACTATATTTTTGTTTTCCCTCGGGAACATGAAATTTTCCGGGATAAAAAGTACCCTATTATTTAATCCGGACTTCTATCTTTATGTCTGCAAAATTTCAAAGCAATCGGTTCAGTAGTTACGGCGTGAAAGCGGAACAAACAAACAAACAAACAAACAAACAAACAAACTCACTTTCTGACTTATAATATTAGTAAGGAAGTAAGGATAAGGATGGCAGATGATAACTAGCTTTCCGCCTAATCCGGTAGTCCCCTCCGACATATACATTTAATTCAAATAGAACATCTAGATAAGCTATTGTTTGTTGATAAATTATTGTTTTAAACTTTGGTAATTTTCACTCGCATTCTATTAAAACCGTTATAACATTAAACATTTGGTGCGACCGTCCGACGAAATGTCGTAAAGCCGGGTACAGACTGCAGTAACGTAACATGCAATGTAACACGCAAAGAAAGAATTTGCAGTCCATATTGTCACAATGTATCATGCAATGTCACTGAATTCCCATTGTGTCTGTGCGCACGAATCGTGCACACTACGAGCACGAACTCGTGTTACATTGCATGTTACGTTACAGCAGTCTGTACCCGGCTTAACAGAGGAGGTCCAATCCGCAGTTTCTAGATAGGTCTCGCACCTTGTGAAAGGTCGCTAGTGAAAGACTTGACTTGGTATTTTTTGCGTCGTGACAAACTTATTGCGTCGATTTGAGAATAGTAGTACAAAAACTCATACCTGAAGAATAATGACAGAAAAATAATTTGATTTCCTTAACCGTCTTTACTAACCTCGTATTTTTGTTCTCAGTCCGAGTTTCAGCAGTGCTTACGTCTTTAATGCCATACAAACTCATCAGCAGAACTAAAACTCAAGAAGCCAAAAAAACGGCAAATTGTTCGTGACTCGAGGTTTCATTCCTATTCATCAAACGAGCAAACAGCGAACTTTCACGAAGGGCCAATTATAATAAACACAAACTTAGCTTGATGAAATGGTACTGTTTAGGGCCATTTGTTCACTACAAGGTCGTGATACAAAGTTTTGTGTTAATTTGCACCCTTGCGCTCTCGGCACGTACGGACAGCTGCAGAGAAAGGTAACCCCCCAGTAATAGAACATTGTATGGGCGGGGGGTTACTTTTCTCTGCAGCTGACTGTACGATCACGATTTACCACGAACTGGATGCCATGTGTCTCCATTAATGGAATAAGGGAAAATAATACGGATAAACAAATAAACATAGCCGCAATCTGATTAGGCTTTATTTGTTTAACTTGAGGAATGATTAGATAATTTGTTGTGCCATTTAGGTACACTTTGTATTGTGAAATTGGTGCTTTGTGAATTTGGTGAATTTTCTCTGCGTGTAGAAGATTTTATAAGTACATACATACATCACGCCTGTATTCCCTAATGGGGTAGGCGAAGCACACTAAACGCTACATAGAAAGAACCAACACTATTTCAAGATTCGTAACCACTTCTATACTTTTTTAGGATTGAGTAAAAGCCATTATGTATTTAGTACACCTCCCCAGCCACTACCCCATTTAAACAAATCATAAAATTGGGCATTTCAAGTCACTAATTTTTTATCCACCATAGAGACGCGAAGTAACATTTATTTGTATATGTATAACTCAAGAGTTAACACAAGAAGTGGTTTCGGGATAGAATAACAACTCTACATTTCTTCCGTGGATGTCGTAACAAGCGACTAAGGAAATAGGTTTAGGTATGTTATGTAAGCGAGCAACCTCTCACTATTCTACCTTTTCCATCTTTGCAAACCTAAAACTATGCTAGAAGTGGCTGCGAAGTGCGATATAATCATAATCATTGTTTTGTGTATGCCACGTTTCATGTGCTCTGCCTACCCCATTTGGGAACACTGGCGTGATTATATGTATTTATGTCGTTAGCGCGTACGGTCATATATCTCGTGGTAATGGTAGAAACTGTGGTAGGGGTTCTCAACATGTAACAACACTAACAACATAATACGTGTTGATTAATGTTCGATGCACTAGCAGTAATCAGCCTGTCCGCAGATGACGGCTGACGCACATACGTGCTAGTGATTATGTTGGTCCGCGTTTATGTTGAGTCGTGCTGGTACGGTTAGCCATGATAGAACAGTGTCGCTAAATATTTTTCTTTACTTTGGACTGGGCTAAGCAATAGTTTTACTATTGCTGAGTTCTTTTTGCAGTTGCTCACATATGATTTTTAATAGCACGTTGGTTTGTACACTAAACTTTAACACGTTCCAGGTGGAGCTGGCAATTTGAAATAGGTATATTGCAGAAATATATTGCACACATGCAGTTTTTTATTTTAATTGATCAGGGTCGGAATAGTTCAATAAATATTATGTCCCTACCCTAAGCGCCATACGCACTATTACCTACCTACTACTTTTATCGTACGTGCAAGCAAATATGAAAATGATCTAGATCACCCGTACGTGCAAATTTTGATCAGTTCTTAACAGTAACAAAGGGCAGTGCATCATATGTGCCGCACTCACGTGTCGTTAGTAGTTAGTGGTACAGTCAGCGTCTGATACATGTATACACTTTAGTACCTTTTCTAATTAACCTCATATTTGAACTCTCGCATGAAATTGTCACTGCGATCACAGTGACAAAGTTCCAAAGTGTAACCATGTATCAGACGCTGACTGTACATGCACAGGGAACGTGTTAAAGTCTTAAAAATATTTGACAACCCCTTGCCCAGGTAGATTATAGACTTACTAAAGGTAATGATATCAGACAGTTCATTCAGATGAACGTTCATCCGAGTGATTGCTTCATTTTTCTTTCATTCCATGTTCAGATTGTTTAGCTAGAAATGAACATTCACTAATCTTTTCCGACAGTATGGCGTCGAACGAAGTCGTGTCTTGGGATAAGTTTAGTTTGGCGAATCCGAGTGAACGGTTCATTCGGTGTTCAGACTATTCATTTGTCGTTCATTCGGAGTGCGAATGAAAGATGCCGAGTGAAGCGGTCCAACATTGCTGGATCGATTCACTAGTGAATTCATTCGACAGTTTTGTTTCATTCCGTGTTCAGACGTGTCATTTCGAGTGAATAGTACCGAATGAAAGGCGAAAATGAACGAAAAATGAACCGTCTGATATCACCTTTAGAAAGCCAAATATTAAACAGACAGGCAACCTTGCTCCGCCCAAAATCAAAGTGAAGACATTACAAAGTTCGGTGCCAAAGTCAAATCGACTTAACCAAGTAGAAATAATAAATCAGATTTTGGTTCCCGCCGTTTCATTGAAGTTTCCTTGACTTATTTGAAAGCAATACTTTACTTTAGGGTATGTATGTTCGTGTTGGCACTACTTGGCCGAACTTGCCAAATGTTTGATCACACTCTTTCTTACATACATACATGACGCTTGTGTTTAGTGTACCCATCTATTTTTTAAAGCTAAAGTACATTGGTTATTTATAAGTAAAAAAAAAAGTGTATGGGTATCAAAATAAAGTTCTTTTTTATTTTTCGTTATTTAAAAAAATATTTTTGTTACTACCTATTTTCATTTTGGTTCAAAATTGTCTGTTTACTTAGATAACATACAAAGATTTTGTGATATTTTTTTTATTTAAGTGCAGAAAACTTGATGTTATTTCAAACAAACATTATGATTATGAATTATTTTTCTGCCTTACAATAAAACTCTATCAAATGTGATATACTTAAATGACTTTTTCAGTTGTGTACTCCGCGATGTCAAACTACTGTGTTCTAATTTCATCTATTATTACTAATAACAGTAATAACACAACTATCCGATATGAAGGTTGGGTAAACTGTGTAACCCTTAAATTGGCAGTGTACTCTGTGATGTACAGTCAGCGTCTGATACATGTATACACTTTAGTACCTTTTCTAATTAACCTCATATTTGAACTCTCGCATGAAATTGTCACTGCGATCACAGTGACAAAGTACCAAAGTGTAACCATGTATCAGACGCTGACTGTACATTGTCAAATGTTCCTTTTTTTTATTTTTTTGTAACTAAAATTTTTGACTTCGTTTCCCTGCAAGACGCTCGAATTCACGACTTTTTTAATTCTTGCCAATTTAAGGGATAACTTCACGGAAACAACAATAATATTGACAATTGTTGTCCGGAAATTGTTAGAACGGAACTCAACCCCCATACTAATTAAGTTCATGTTTACACACCACGGTCTCAAGAAATTATACCACTGTTTATTTCAATATTACAATATTACATTTAATACTACCGAATTAAAAGGTAGGTACAGTTATTAATTTAAGGGTTGAATTTTATTTTGACCGTGTGGCGTCGGATTAGAATAACACCTCTCCATTTCTTGCATGGATGTCGTAGGAGGCGATTAAAAAAGTAGATTAAAAACGTATTTTAGGCGACAGGCTAGAAATGTATCTCTAAACTTAAAACTTAAAATACATGCTTGAATCTGCTACGAAACGTGAAATAGTCATGTCATGTGTCATGTGAGGCCGACAACGCCCCGCCGCCCGCGGCGTCTAATGGCTTCGTTACACGTACCGAGTAGTGTGGCGAGAGAGTGTTCTCGGCCGAGTACTCGGTTCGTGTGTACTATTGTTTTCATAGAGCACACGAACCGAGTACTCGGCCAAGAACACTCTCTCGCCACTCTACTCGGTACGTGTGATCAAGGCATAAATAAGAGTAGTAAACGGGCGAAAACAACCACTCCCAAGCATTCCCGAACATACCATTCAGACGCCGCCGGCGGCGGGCCGTTGTCGGCCGTGGGCGGCGGGTGAAGGCGACCACGGCGTATGACTCTACTCTTTGTAGCGTTACGTGTGCTCTCCCAAATCTATGTGCTATGTTTTAAAACACTATGATAGCATACTCTCTACAAATGATAGACAATACGTTATCCTATGTAGAAATGACGCGTTCAAAGTTACATACTAATCACCTTCATAATTGATTTATTATAACGTGACAGGATAATACAGGGACGGAATACACTGACAATTTATCACGCTGATACATCCAATAAATCAAATTTCGACAATCCAACTTCGTTCCATCAATACAGATACAAAATCCGAATTAACCGAAGCCTCAATAATTGTCCGCCATTTCGAGGCATGAATACTGAGCGTCTAGTGTTAAAAAACGATCATGGATTCGATAACTATTTAGTTTACGAATTATCGCGAAATTGTAGAGAAACTGAGACAGCGCCGCCAGCGGAACGTTTGCACAACTGCCGCAGTCAACACGAATCCATACAATTCCGCGTTAATTCGCAAACGAACTCGTTATCGAATCCATGACCGTTTGATTACACTAGCCGCTCTGCAGCACTTTCATCGGCCACTGAAATAATTGCTCGCGTTTGGATCCGAGCGATTCTCGAATGGAATTGTCATTTGTTTGATAATTTTTCAATTTGCGGCAAATTGTTGGTTTCTAATCGTGCTGCTGGCATGGACGGGATGTTAATGGATTTAATTTGGTAATTAGACAATTATTATACAGCTAGCTGTAGCCGCTGACTTTGTCTTGGTGGAGTCCGATTTTCGTCAGCTGAAAAATGTGTTTTTCATAAATAAAAAGTAGGTACTGTAGAGGCGGTAACACATATGTGTTACTGGCTATACATGGTGCTGGCCAGCTCAAAGCCAAGGCACATTCGAATATTTAAAGATGGAACGTTAATGTTTCAAGCAATTCTTTTTCGAAATGGCTGGCCCGCATTATGGAAAGCACCGTCTCATGATATAGACGTGACTATTGTGAATCTCTAAAAGAAAATATAAAGCTTTAATCTCAACAACGATGTTTATTCTTTTAATTAAATCATTAGGTTTGGCAAAATTTTAGCATCACGCGCGAATCAATACGGTCTCCGTACCGCAAAGCTAGTACCATCTATTTAGGCACCCTCACAGTAGGTACCTACATCATACCCAGGGACGGGGAAAAAATTGTCTTGAAAATGGAATAGACAGATCAATTTCATGTCTTAGTACTGTTGAGGACTTAAATTCATGAGTCACTATGGAATCAATTCACAGTAAACGTCTTAGTGACATAACACCCCTTAAATTTCAAGGGAAATCGTAATGTTTTTTTTCTTTAAAAAGGTTCTATGGTGACTTGGTGGCTAATGAGTCCTTGACCGTACACTGCCTGAAAAAAAAATTAAGCAAGTATTAAATGCGAACAAGTTGTTTTTCAGGTCTCTAATAGTAAAGCGTGAAATCTTACCCCCACTACACCAAAAACCTTGCCAAATTAGTTGTCGTAGACTGTAAACACACACATGACACGTGAAAAAAATCTGTTAACACAATAATCATACTTAAATTGTTATGTTCTGATGAATTATAAATAAATACACGCCACGTATTTCTATGTAATTCATTGCGTAACATTGTACGACCGAAACCCCGCGCCGTAAAACACAAGCACAACTTAAGGCACGAAGCAGAAATCAAAAGCGTGAAAACGATCAACAACAATCTTTAATTATCTTTAATTGAGTGAGTAATTGGATTTCTTCTTTGTCTAGAGACAGATTTTGTCGCAACTCGAATAGAAAGTAACGATTACCTATGTTATTTTTCGGTAACACTGCATTCGATAGAAAGTGCAAGCTGATTGACTACGATTCTACTGAATGAGACACTAAATTCTTAATTCCGTTCGCTAAGGTGCAAAATTGTGTGAATTAGTTTATTGAGTACCATTACTTGATCTATAGAAAGCAAGGAAAGGTGATGACCGAAAAGTGGTCTTATGACTGTTAGAGAATACTCGCGATTTGCTTGGCGGTGTTTAATCGTGAAAGAAGTCGCTTGAGACCCATTGTTGCGATTAACGAATCATATCACCTCCGTGACATGTGAAGTTTTGAATTAATCATTTCTATTCATTCACAAGCAATAGTTTATAACTAGATAGGTTTAGTGAATACATTCGCAGTCGCATCACATTCATTTAGTTGAGCCGTATAAAATCTTACTCGTTTGGAAATTCCGATATAAAAAAAAAAATATGATAAGTATACTTACATGTGTACAGTGAAGGGTAATGATGAAGGACATTTTAAAACATGATGTTGGTATACCTTTTTCTTTCAAAATTTTAAAGTTTTATGTTTACTTTGCCCAGAACGATAGCCCAGCGGTTGGAGAAACTCTGAATAACAATAGGTACAATAATACTACTCGGGATCCATGAATTGTGAGGTTTCTTGAGACAACCTGTTATAGAATTGATAAACATCAAAATTTATCGTCCTGAGTGGATTACTTTTGATGTCTATGTAGGCAGTGTTATTATAATACATAGGTACATACAATCACGTTTGTGTTCCCAAATAGGTTAGGCAGAGCATACGAAACATGACAAGGACAAAACAGTGACTATTTCACGCCTCGCAGCCACTTCTAGCATACTTTTATGTTTAAGAACAGATGGAAGAGACGTTATAGTGACAGGTTGCTAGCCTGTCACCTAAAGCATACCAAAAAACCCATTTCCATAGTAGCCTCTTGCGACATCCATAGAAGAAATGGAGAGGTGCTATTTTATCCCGACACCACATAGGTTATAATATGTGTTGGTAATGGTATTAAATAACACGGAATAGGTAGTAACGTTACTAACATTAAACATAACCTGAATAAAAAGTGAGGGCAATAAAGAACGCCGAATAAATAATGCAATTCAATTTTACTAGGCGCTGGGCATGCCGCAGTTGTAATTTTACTTTTAATTTTGGTATAAATCAAAATTTAAAACTTTATTTATGCCGATAACAAGCTCTTTTTAGAGAAAGAAAGAAAGAAAGAAAGAAAGAAAGACAGACATTTATTGACGGAAATTTGACACGGAAAGAAACATTTTTTTTTACTTATCTAAACCTTAAATCTTAACAATATAGTGACATGCAATGGAAATAAAATATTTCCATGCCAAATAGCGCCAAAGGGCCGCACTCAGCGTGATATTGCGGCAAGCCACAATGCTGATTTTCAGTGCGACCCTGATGCTGATTTTCAGTGCGAGCACTTTCATTTGTCTTTTTTTTAGTCTACCAGGGCTTGGGAGCGACCGTCATTGCCAAGAAGAATGCGCTGCAAGAAACTTGACAGAATCTTCCTGCGCGTTTCCGACTAGCATTTAAACATTTTTTTTATCTCATTTCGAGGTACGGAACCCTAAAAAACAATCTAAAATGCGTACACACGGAATGTAGTTCATTATCGTTACCACGGGTGTAGTTACCTCAGTTTTCATATAAAATGAGATGCTATTTACGTTCATGAGTTAGTTAACTCACGGTGCGCTGTATAATGTATAAAAGTGGCCAGGCCATTAGTTGGAATTATGGGCCTTTCGTGACCTAGCCTGGACTAAGTAATTGGGCTAAATAAATTATTACCCACTGATCTCATGGCCAAGTTAAGCCTAGGCCAGACTGCGACTTCATCACAGATTAAGTCATTGCACTTTCAAAATGCCTTTAGTGTCTACAAACATACAAACATGCCTATGTTCTTCAATGGAGTAGGCAGAGCACACAAAACGCTACACAGGCAAATCCATGACTACTTCACGTTTTGTGGCCTCTTAGTTCTAGCATATTTTTTTAGGTTTTAAGTTAGCAGATATAATTATTAGTGGCAGGTTGCTAGCCTGTCACGTAAAATGTACCTAAGCCTATTTCCTTAGGTCGCCTCTTACGACATTCACGGAAGAAATGGAGAGGTGTTTTTGTAAACCTGACACCGCACAGAAAAAATAGGTACTTGAAACTCATAATTATGTTGATATATCGCACTGCTAAATCAAAACAGACCTAACTCTAAATATGTCACTTTTTCAAAAATGAAACGTGATGCATTGATTTACAATCTAGTTTTGAGTGCGATATGTTTGTGTAAGTATAACACGAATAAACCTACTGACAGAAACTAACTCTTTTCTTTGAATACCGTCGCCAAATTTAACGTCTTCAGTACCTAAGAGGTTTCTAACGAGTCTAAGTTCCCGGACAAATCCCAAAGAGGCTCAGTAGCCATACTCAGAGCCCAGTTCCTCGCAAATTATAATAGCTAAGAGCAATTAGAGATTAAATACCTTTTAAGAGCCTACTGCATTCTAATCCAACTCTTGTTACCACGAAATAAGGTCTTTTAGCACGTGACATTCTCATTCACGCACCACGGGCTTGGTTTTTTTTCTAATTCCGCTAACAAGCGGGCCGCGCCGAAATTTTCTGTTAAAATTTCGCAACGCTGATAAACAAGCAATTAATTTCCTCTCTGTATTATTAAAGATCAGCCTTGGTTCAGATCGGTTGATTTCACGTTATTGTTTTGTTTAAAATGTGTCGAGGGCTCCGGTAAAGGTTACGAGCCTTTATGTGAGACCGCCTCACCTACATTGGGTGCTTACTCATTGGCTGTTTGCGCTGACACACTGAATCGCCAATGATGGTCTTTAATTTTTTTTCTACATCCGAATTATAATGTGCCTGTATGCTAATGTAGCGATCCATTCGAATTTCGAACATCTTGAAACATTCGTTATCTCTCAACTCATACCTTCCTGAATATTTCAACTGAAGACGAGGCGTTAAAACTGATAATAATGCGATCGCCGCAAGCGTTCCAAACTACGTCGGCCTGCGAACAGTCTTTACACTGGAGTGTCTGCGAACCATCGTCACTTAGTCATGCTGTAACAGCTGCCGCTTGCCGAATGCGAACATTTAAATAATTTTAAACAAAAAAAAAAACCGATTTCAAATTTGGGCTATACTAAAAACATTTGTCTAATGAGCCTGACTAATTACTAAAATTATAATTTCCAGTCTGCAGGTGCATTCAGTATTGAAAGAATTATCCTTTAACTACTAAGCATTAAGGAGTTGACCTTCCATCATCAGATCAGTCATATTTTTTTACTGCCAAACGTAAATACTGGTGTAGCTTTGAAAAATGTACTAAAAACATTACCTGTGCCTATTAAATTTGAGGGTTGCCCTCGATTTCTCTCATATATAATCAGGTCAAGGTATGCTGACAATGGGACCACCTGGAAACTATAATTCGACATTCTTTCAAACAAAAAAAGAATTTTCCAAATCGGTCCAGGCGTCTTCGAGTAATCAGCCGACGAATTGAGAACCTCTCTCACTCTCCTTTTTTGAAGTCGGTTAATAACAAGATGGCGAAACTTTAGGTCGGGGCATAACGGAATTATAAAACTTGTAACCACACGCGTACTATTTATTACCATGGTTTCACAGTGACTGAACTAAGTAAGCAACTTTATTTCCACGAGTGACCGCTAGCTACGCCGCTAAAAATCTCCTTAGGCCTGTCTTACATGAAGCTACTGAAAAATGACGGAACTGATTAGTAATTACAATTACAAACCTGTTAGTAACTACCTCGCACACGACGCTTACAAACGCGCCGAAACTCAGTGTGGCAATTAAGAGATTTTATCGCTAGTGACGATTTTTACCCAAGTCTTCGAGATTAAAAAAAGTCCCCTAAAATTATTTAATCAAAGGTTACATTTCGTACGTACGTCATTGCATCAATACATATGTTTTTATCAATAATCAATAACATCGCTAGTCGCTAAGACTTGAGCAAAAATCCTTATGTCTAGACTAGAACACAAACACACAAACACTCGGGTTACCAGTAGCGTAGCCAGTCTCTCGTGATCGGTTTACTTAGTAACTAATTGGTGACTAGTCGCTTCGTGTGCGAACTTCAATGTGAATGTACAGTCACGAACCGGGATGTTGAGCCACTTGCCACTGTTCGCAATTTAGACGTGTAATCAATGACCGATGTGACCGACTAGATGTCAGCTATTGGATTAGTATTACACGACCAAGTTACAAACATAGGTAAGTGGCTCAACAATTCCTGTTCGCGATGGTACGAGCGGTGACGCTCAAGCAACTCATTACTAATTTCAGTTTGTAACTACGCGGCCTTACAAACCGCATATGTCGTCGCCAGTGAATACGATCACAGAAAAAAGGTACGATGATAATTATACCTTAACTATTCGCCGACGTAGTTAATTATACAATCGTACATTTTCAAGTAGGTATATATCTTCGCCAGTTAGCCAGGGAATGGCTGGACCATAAATCTAGACGAGTATTCCCTAAGTGGCTAGATTCTCGACCGCCGCTAGTCACATAAAGAATGGAGGTGCTATCCTTGAAATGTTTCTAGGGTTTCATGCCTCGATAAGAAAAGGGACCCTTAAGGAGTCTTAAAAATAAACATACATACATATACTCACGCCTGTATTCCCAAGCGAGGTAGGCAGAGCACGTGAATTCGAAAATCCAGTGCCACGTTTAGCAATTTCAGGGTAACCAGATGGTCAAACGTGATATTGCAGTGACAGGTTGCTAGCCCATCGCCCACAATACACTAACCCTTTCCCAGAGTCGACTCTTACGACACCCACGGGAAGAAAGGGGGAGGTGCTATTCTTACCCGGCACCACACGGGCCATATCGTCCGTTTAATTTAAGATTTGAATCTTAACTGTCAAAACATCACGCATTTTGAAGTAAACACAAGACATCGCCGCAAATGCTCATACCGTTTAAATTGAAATCATTATACCAAACAGTAATAATTGTTATTGCACTAATCATAATCTAGTTACCTTTGGATTCCAGGGAAAATTTTATTTTTTTTGTTAATGTTTCAAATCTTAAAATAAACAGAGTATAAATAAAATTTATACCAAATAAGGTCTGCGATGCCTTATGAAAAAATCAGAGCTTTAAGTATACGTAACCAAAAGATATGATCGTTTATGTCGCATTTCCCATGCATGAGGGCCCAAAACCTATAGGGTGCTTCTAACAGTCATACCTTCTCGTATGATCATGAAATTTGGCTTGAAAAATATCGTGTTACACCAGTGAAGAAAAAAATGCGAATGAGTATTTGCACCGCAAAATAATACCTACATTTTTGAGGGTACCAACTTATTAGTTCAGTTTGTATCCTTTCTTCCTCCATTTCTTCTGTGAATGTCGTAAGAGGCAACTAAGGAGAATAAGGAGGTTAAGGTATGATTTAGGTGACTGACTAGCAACCTGTCACTACTATACCCCTTTTATCTAATTTTATACCTAAAATAAATGAAATAGTCATGGTTTTGTCTATGTAACGTTTCATGAGCTCTGTCTACCCCGTTTTGTTATACAAGCATAGGAAAACTACCGTGAGAATCACTCATTCAAAAATTCGAAACGTTACATAAAATTCGGTCGTCTTGATTGCAAAGCAGTGCTATTACTCGAATGTCATAATAGAAGTCTCAATAGAATTGTGCGAACTGATCTGTCATAAAAATATCTCTTTTACAGCAGTGTGAATGTCATGTTCAGCATTGTACGCCTACGGATGGAAAAACACCCATTCACCGATCAATCAACACCCACATCCACCCACCACTCGATATACTTAGCCAAGACTTATCATTTGTCGCCTCTGTCAACTGTTTTTTCTTGTTACAGCTATTATATTATAAGTTACGCAGACACTGATTTGGTGTTTGGTGTATTGATATACTTCACAATTAATTGTATACGGTTTATTGCGTGGTGTCGGGATTAGAATAACACCTCTCCATTTCTTCCATGGTCGTCGTTATAGGCGACTAGGGAAATAGGTCATGGTATGTTTCAGACGGCAGGCTAGCAACTTGTCACTATAATACTTGCCAATTTAAAACTGTGTACGCTTTGCCTACCTCATCTGATATTACAAGCGTGATGCATGTGATTTTAAAATAAAATGTCTAATTACGTAGTTTCATATTTAATAAAATCCAGTGGACGTGTATTAAAATCATGAAAGTTCAAAAACATTTGCGTGTCGCTCTATCGAACCATTCGACAATTTATTACACTAAATTTATTTAATAAAAGACGTCGACTTCGCACTTCTTATAAACTCTTTTGCTTATCAACTGAGAAGAAAAATGCTCCGAAAAACAAATGACGACATGTTCCCTCCTGTTATTTCCCCTCCAAAGATGATAGGCGGAATATTGTAAGTGGCGTTAAGTTAGATTTATGGAAAGCCCAAGGATTCCATTAACCCAATTTTGGCAACATTGCAGGTGTTGTACATGCAAATAACTTATAACGAAAGCTTCTTTAGCTTTACAAAATGTATTAATCAAAAAAGTTGATGTCCACGGTCTACCCATATACAATCTTTCTACAAACTGACAAAAGTTGGAAGATAATCCACTACAGCGCATTACGCAAATTTTGCACAAACTACAGTCATTGTTAGCTTGAGTAGGTAAGCACGTTTTCCTATGAAGCAGTAGTGTGTTAGTGGACCTAAACCAACCTGTTAATATTAAAGTAATGCGTATTAACTAAACATTTTCTTCGGCAATTTTAATAACTGAGGGAAAGCAACTATCGCCAATTCTCGATTCCTAGCCGATTTACTCTAAATATAGTTATACTGCTTTTCACGTTGTTACGTATTGTAGAATACTTTCAAGCTCACTGAGAAAATACATACACAAAAATATCACGCCCTTTATAAAGACGTAATTTCCTGCAAGGTACGCAGAGTTATACGCTTGCTTTTATAACATAGTTCTCTCACTTCATTCGCATTCATCCCTCATCATGCATTACTTTTAATTTGTTTCTCACTGTGGAAATATCCTGTAATAAATGCTTTGTGGTTATAGAAGACGGCACCGTGAGTCGGTGGCACTTTGATGGATTGCTTCGCGGAGATTTCCTTCCATTTAGATAAATCCATCCAGTGATATCGAGCTCTTAAGGCAGAAAGAGTGCATTCAATATTGTAGTATCAGTTAATAGCTCATGAACGACACGACATTTCAAAAAACATTTTGTAGCACTAACTTTGTCATTAGGGATTACATAACCGGCCCTAAGTCAGCCAACCCCATTTAATAGGGTAGATTGTTTCCATCAGGGCAGACTCCTAAGACCCATGAGAACGCCAGCAAGAAATGTATACGAAAAATCCGGTGCAATCACCTCGTTGAACAATTCTTGCTTGATTAGGCTGATTTCTTCTGATGAGTGTTTCGGTGTAGAAAGTAAAGTGCTTACAAAACCCGATAGATACTTAACATATAGTAACATTTCGTAGAATATCCAAATAAAACCAGAGGAAAATGTAGCAACCAATTGAGCCAAATTGGAAGGTTACTTATTGTGTCAAAAGGGAAAAAATATCGGCACTTTTAGGACAGTAACATCGTTAAGGAATTCTTGGAATTGCTGATCTTTTTACAATCCCGTAAACAGTAGCAAAGGAAAACATTTCGGAAACATCTCGAATATAATTAGTATCTATCGACTTGGAAATTATCGAGAAAACGTGTCGCCCATAGCGGCGTTTGCGTAAACGAGTCGCTGCCTCCAATGGACTGGAACGCAAGGTCTCCGCCGCCTTATTGTTAAGTACTGTATCGTTCTCATTAACTCCAGTTAAAACAATACCACAGGAAGGAAACGACCGGACGCGGGCCCGCGCCACCTTCCAAACTATCACACCGCACCACAAAAGCAAAAACCATTTCGTTCCACCAAATTTGACCATACTATAAATAAACCCTGCAATAGCGAAATGGCATCAGTCGGACTGCAGTCACATCAACATGTTGACGGCACTCACCCTCGCCCTCGTGGCGCTGACGTCAGCGTCAGCCCAGCTGTTCCACAAGGTGGAGCTGGCAGAAGAAAAAACACCGTACGATTACGTCAAGGAGCGCCTCGACTCTCTCGGCACTGACGTCAAGTCTGGACTGCCGTTATCAAACTCGTATGAAGTGGAAGAAAGTGTGGACTATCCCGAACAAATTGAAGGCGCTGCGTCACAAGTTTTAAACACGGTTGGTGGTGTTGGGGGTATCGGGATTGGCCAAGGCCTGGGTATCGGTGGGATAGGAGGCCTGGGAGGCGTCGGGATCGGACAAGGTTTGGGGATCGGATACGGAGGCCTTGGTGGTTTAGGTGGGGTAGGCGGAGTGGGGAATGTGGGAGGAATAGGTGTTGGAGGAATTGGAGGTGGGATCGGTGGCCAAGGAATCGTTGGTCAGGGATTGATCCATCCTGGTCTAGCGGGCCTGGGAGTAGGAGGCGTCGGACTTGGCGGCGGACTTGGCGGCGGTCTGTTGTACCACCCTTTGATCCAACAGTCGCAAGTCGGCGGCGGATACGTGGATAAGAACGCGTACGATGCTGCGCAGAAAAAGGGGGCTGGTGAAAATTTGGAGAAACTAGAGAAGAAATCTGGAGAAGAAGTGAAGCATGGGCAGGAAGGGTACCAACAGGGTGCTGCAGCTGCGGCGGCTGCTAAAGGAGAGTCCAGCTTTTACAAGGATGAAGAGGCGAAGAAAAAGGCTGCCGGCGATGAGAAGTTTTATGAAGGTGGTCAGAAATTCGACAAACACGGTCAGTAACTTATTCTTATACTCAAAGACATAAAGTGTTTTGAGGATCTTAAGTTGCGAGGCATAAAATTTTGTTTTAAGCGCGAATGACAAGTTCATAGGAGTAATTGTAATGTTCTACTACATTTTCTAATAGCGCCTTCTCCTCGCTAATAGTTACACTTGCTTGAACACAAATTTTGCTTTCAGGCGCCAATGAGGAGCAACTAAAGAAAGCCAAGAGCCACAAGAAGGGTCACGTGAGCAAGGGCTTCAAGACCTCGAGCAGCAAGAACGAGGAAGAGAAAACCGAAAGCTTCTACGATGAGGCTCACGATGAAGCCGATCATAAGGTTTGTATTTCGTTTTCACCATACAATAAATACACCTGTATTCGCAAATAGAAAGAGCAAAGCCCACAAACCTTTACTTTTGTCAAAACCATGGCTATTTAATTTCCTAATCACTTTTCGCTTAATTTTTAATTTTAAGTTGGAAGAGGATAATAGTGGCAGGCTGTTGGCCTGTCGCCTAAAATATTCCTAGGTCAATTTTACTTTAGTCACTTCTTACATCGTCCACGGAATAAATAAAGAGGTGTTATCTACATATCTCAGCACTATCCCATGTTTTCTTTTCTCAGGTCGCGGGCCAGAACGCTGGTTCCTTTGGCGAGAACTCGCAGCAAGGATTCAAGGGCGCTCATGAAGAGAAGATCCTCGATGCCAATGCGCATGGCAAGGAAGGCCATCACGTGTCCGAGCAGAAGATTGACGACTCCAAAGCAAACAAGGTAAGATTCCATGTATTTGGGAACGTTAGGTGAGGTGAGGCCCGAAATAAGACTACATTATTAAAATTAGATATTTCTTCAGGTTTATCACTTTCAGTGTAAATAATATAACAGTCATTCTGTCAATAATAAACAACTTAAGTACCTCGTTTCATGTCTAGCGTCTAACCGCAAACCACAAAAGGTTATGACAGTAAGTATCTCAGCTTAAACCGGGATTTGGTTTCAACTCGTTTGTGAAGCGCAGATTATTTCAAATATACTTGTAAGCTTGTTGCTATTTAAAAAGACTTAATTAATCCTTACTAATATTATAAGTCAGAAAGTGAGTTTGTTTGTTTGTTTGTTTTTTCCGCTTTCACGCCGTAACTACTGAACCGATTGCTTTGAAATTTTGCAGACGTAAAGATAGAAGTCCGGATTAAATAATAGGGTACTTTTTATCCCGGAAAAAAATGATGTTCCCGAGGGAAAACAAAAATATAGTTTGCTTGATAGATCGATATCAATCGATGATAGATCGATATCGATCGATAGATGATAGATCGATGGCGCTGTGTGTCGTTTGAAATGAGAAGTTTTCTTATAGTTGTGCTTTATACCGCAATATAACCGAGTTCCACGCGGGCGAAGCCGCGGGCGGAAAGCTAGTCAGTAATAAAATAAAGGATTCACATTGCCACCATTAATTAACAACCTTTCTGCAACATTACTCTCTAAAGACGAGCATGTATGTCGAAAAGGATGAATATGAATAGAAGCGAATGGCGGTCTGTTGTCTCTGCCTACGCCGTAGGGAATAAGGCGCGATGTTTATGTTGTGTATGTTGTTACAATCTAATTATTTGCTACAAAAAAACCGTCTGTCAGGCCAAAAGTACCTAATTCATTTTAATGTTGTTTTTTCCACAAATCTATTTAAATTTTACCTTCATTTGAGAAGAAAACCTCGCAATGGTGAAACAGGTCTCTACGATTACCAACCAACAACTTTGTAGAATTTTACGTAACACTTTTTGGTATTTCTCTTAATTCGATCCAGAGTTATTTTTATAAAGATATAAGTAGATCTTATGATCTTAGATTTTTAGTAAGATCTACAAAAGTGGTTTAGCATTTGCGTCGCATAACCACAGCAGGTATTTTTCAAGATGAAACCCTTACAGCTGTTAAACTAAATTTCTTTTGCAGGATGATTATACCAAAACATCTAAAAATGTTCAGTATTAAGTCAGGTGATTTTGCTAGCAACATCTTTTTTTATCGGAATGAACTTATTAATTAAAGCAATATCGTTTTTATGTTTAATATAATATCAATTCAACGTAAGGCGTCAGATATTAATTACATCATGTTCCACTATGGATATTACCTTAAATTCAGATAAAATTTGTAGTCGAATACTATGAAATGTGAAAATTTCATCAGGTATTTTCTTCCGAAATTCATTCATAAACATCACGTGCCTGTGTTACTAAATGTGGTTCGCAGAGCACCATGAAACGTTACATAGAAAAACCTTGACTATTTCACGAATAACACATTTCACAAACAGAGCTAGGAGCAAATACTAAAAGTAAATCTGAGTTGAGTTTGGGCGTTAGGACGAGGCGTAACTTTCAAAGCATTGCTTGTTTGACGAGTTTCAACGCAGAACTTTTGCTAAGTGGCAATAGTTTGTAAAACTCTACCTCACAAATTAGCATCACAAAGTTTGTGTGAAGGTAAAATATTCAGCTCACAAAATTACAGTTTGCTTTAACTTTGAAAAACTGGACGTAAAAAGTGGCATTATTATGGTAATGCCTCGCGAGGGACTCTTTGAGTGTTTTTGAGCTTAAGAATGGTAAAGCAACTTTATGCATTCAAATAGTAGGTCTTTAAGGTAGGTAGGTAGGTTCTCTGGCTGCTCTTCTAGGCATGTTCTGAAATCCTTCAGATACTAAATACCTAGTGAGTAATGAATCTATTTTGTCTTCAAAACAATGACGCAGGTGATTTTTTTCCTTTTTTCGACAATATAAATGTTTTACACCAAGGTGTGCTGTCGGCCTTAAAAATAAACATCTAAATTTTGTAGATTTTGTAGGAGACGACTGAGGGAAAGGTTAAGTAAAATAGTTTTTTTTTTATAGCCTTTTGTTTTCGGTAACATGGTAACGTTAAGGTTTGGCAAATAAGATTCAATCAACTGTAAAACATAGGAGTACAAAAATAGTTCTGCTAAAAAAATCACAGCAATATATTTTGTCACTCGCGATTCAATTTCGATTAAATTTTCATCATAAGACTATAGAGAGGCCTCTTTCACCTCCTTATTCACAAAGGCACTTAGCTTGCAAATGGCACTGAAAATCAGGAGCCCCGGCACTTAGTGCGATGAAATAAGTAGGTTAGTTTAAACTATCATTATAACTCGCGAAAGGCCGGAATTAGGACGAGCATGCCTTTGCTTTGAGCAGTAATTGTTTAACTTTTGAGCAAATTGCCGAATTCTATTCGTTGGTATTAAATTTATGTAATGCCGCAAGGAGCTCTTTAACGCCTTCCTTTGTATCAACTACCAACGCTTTTGAAAAACCACGAAAAAAAATGTAACTCGTAAACTACAAAAAATCGCGCATAAAAGGGGTGATTTGGATACCCAGGGATGGTCTATCTCTGGACTTTTCCTTGGCACTGTTTTTTGGGACACCCTCTATACATTTTTAAACTATTTTTTTTTTATAATTAGGTACATATCTTAAAAAGAGAAGGGTGATGTTGCGGTACAATTAAAAAAAACATTCGTAGTAAGCACTACCAGCGTACAGAAGTCATTACAACAACTATTTGAGTTGAACATATACCTTTAGTCCTATATCTGGCTTAACGGCCTTTCTCTAAATATTCCAAATATATACAAAGCAAAGTTTCTAATTTCAAATAACGTGGATTATACAGCTCTGTCTGAAAGCCTTTTTGCCTCAATTTGTATTTGAATTAAACAATAAGGCTCTTCATAGTTTATGGAGGCCGCTTGGTAATTTTCCCCGAATTAGCATAAAAAGGGATACCAAGATTATAAATACGGCCGTTATTTACTAGGTTTTAGTTGGGAAATTGGCTCCTGGTACACCACAGGGGTTATTTATTGCTTTAATACATCGCATAAAGTTTCGTTGTGCCGTACGCAAATGTGGATAAAATTTCCTTGCCTTTTTCTGCTTGTTGCTTGCGCCTTTGCCTGATTCATTTTACATGGTTTACCAGACACCACACAGGGGAGCGTTTTTGATGATTGTTTTCTGTAATACTCGTACTTACCATTATTGATGGTTAAGTACTATCACTAATAAATACTAACTACCTACCTATAATTTTTAACTTTTTTTTATCTAAATACTTTTTGGTCACGATTTCGGTACTGGCTAGCTAGACTTCAAAACGTATGTCAATTGTTTTTTCGTACCTATTCAGTCAGCTAATAATTGGAGGGAGTATGACAGAAAGCACTCTGATAGGTACTGTGTTCAATTCAATCAACATAAGTAGGCAAGTGTTCCCTAAATACATACAAGCGAGAACGCCCACCACTATCATTATTGCAAGTGCAACATGAAATACGGGTGTAGTGGAGATATTTCATGTCCGCAGAGAATTTTCTTTGTTTGGCGAAGCAACAACGAAACAACTTTAATTGCGACATATTTGTCTTTTTGAATTACATCCAAGGGACGAAATAAAAATCCAGAGCTATTAAAATCGAAATGAGAAACTAAATGATAATCCTCCTTTTGTTCACTTTTAACTAATATTTTGCGTTATATAGTATCTCCTAGTATGAAGCAACAATTGTTTTACTAGTCATACATACATCATACATACTTACCTACATACAGACATCAATATCACGCTTGTAGTCTCAAACGGGGTAGGTAGAGCATACGAAACCTCATATAAGTCAAAACGAAGCTTCATAGCCACTTTTAGCATAGTTATAGATTTTAACATAGATCAGAGAGGTATCAACAAAACAAATCCGCTACAAAACGTGCAATTGTCTTGGTTTTCTATATGCAGCGTTTCGTGTGCTCTGCCAACCCCATTTAGGAAAACAGGTGTGCATGTGTCAAATGTAAACAAACCTATTTCTTAAGTCGCTTTTTACAACATTCACAAAAGAGCATAGAGGTTATTCTAAGCCCGATGCCACCCGTGTTTTTACTAGTCACAAACGTTACTAAGCATTCCTCGCCTATTTCCCGAAAGGATCCATTTACTGATTTAAGCCCGAACAAAACCTTTATCGTTAGGATTGATTTGTGCACATCGGTTTTAGTTAATCTGTCCCTATGGAGGCCGAATGGTTGAGCTATATTTATTGTATACATATAGCATTTTACCTTTTTTTTTTTGTTTTCCCTCGGGAACATTAATTTTTCCCGGGATAAAAAGTACCCTATTATTTAATCCGGACTTCTAACTTTACGTGTGCAAAATTTCAAAGCAAACGGTTCAGTAGTTACGGCGTGAAAGCGGAACAAACAAACAAACAAACAAACTCACTTTCCAACTTATAATATTAGGGATACTTATTAGAAGCAATCAAGCACGTATCTCTGAAGAACAAACACGCCTCAAGCGAAATAGATATTGAATTTGTTTTAGTCGAGAAACGTTACGGGAAACACTTTTAACGCTTTTCAGAATAATCAAATTGGAGTGCAAACTGCACAGTTTACTCAATCAGCTTATGTATAAACCAAAAATGAAATAGAAAACGAAAAAGGAGTTGCTATAAATTAAGCACGTAAAATACGACGTTGAGCAGAAAATAGTGGTCGTTATTGAATTTCTAGTCTTTTTGGTCAAGCTTGTGATTCCGTAATAAATACGGGAAATCTCTTATTTTGGAGTAATGGCGCGCTGTTTCCTTTGACTGCCCGGAAAATGTCCAATAAATTGTAGTACAGAAGAAACATTCCTTACTCCCGTATTATTATACAGGTAGGCCGTAAATTGACCGTAAATATATAATCAGTGTGAAAAGCGCTGCGAAGATTCGGAACTTTCATGAAAAAAAAAATTTGAAAATATTGCTCAGTCTTTTGCCTCCCACAAGGCCAATAATGAAAAATTCTAGGAAATATTACAAATTGTTTACTTATTTGAAGATACTCGTACTATTCTTATATGAAGAACAAAATGTTGACTGATTGTATCATTGTTATTGTGACACACTCAATAAGGCTCTTGTTTTTTTAGCATTTATTTGTTTTCCTTTTGTTAACGATGTAAAAGTCTGGGTTTCTGTTTTATTATTCCGTGGTTGAAGTATTCATTCTTCACAGAGATTACGCCAGCCTTTCACATACTAAGGTCTTAAATCTATTCCTACTGGCCCGTCAAAATACCGAGTATTCCTCATTTAACATAACCAGCTTGGCTAAAGTATTAAGTGCGTGTGAACATTACCTGCCGCGGTAAAACAAAATTTGGGACACACCTTAGGTTACTCAATCGTTTCTCTCTTCGACAGGGCGAATTCCTCCAGAAGGGCTACAAGGGCGAAGCGGAACAGCTGGAAAAGTTCAACAACCTCGGAGCTCATTCTGTCCATGGACACCAAGAAGCCAGTGGAGGGTTCCAGCAGAACAAGGGAGGCAGCATCCTGCCGATACACAGGCGTTAGGATGGCTACCATGTGACGGACAGGAACAATAAACGATCTTTTTGAAGTTTTGGATGATGCTCTTTTATTTTTGTCAAAGGTATTTCAGGGGTCGATTGTAACGGACCGTTTTCTGCCCCGATTAGAAAAATAATCATGGTTTTGACCTCATAGCATTACGTGCATTGTATCCAATTGGTAGGACTAGAAACTTGCACAGGTTAATAATACGCTTCCAACATACATACATCACGCCTGGATTTTCAATTTGGGTAGGCAGAGCACACGAAACATTACTACTTACATAGATAAAACCAGGTTTTAAGTTAGGTCTGATAGTGACAGGTTGCTAGCATATCGCATAAAAATATACCTTAACCTGATTCTGCAGTCATTCAGAAGAAATGGAAAGGACTTTTTCTAAATCCGACACCACACTGGTAATATCTTTCGCAGGACAATATTACTACATACTTACTTACTTAAATGAGTTAAATGAGGCGAAGACATTGCAACTATAGGTATGTATGTAATATGCAAAATCCCTTTATTATTTCTGTATTCTTCGAAGCAAATTACGATGTGTATGCTTTGCATGTAAGCTTACGAATGAAGCTGGAACATGCTATAGTCGTACGTGTTGGAAGCACACACAAAAACCGGCCACGTGCGAGTATGACTCGTGTACTTTACTTAAGGGTACTGTAGCATTGACTAGATAAATGAGTAAGTATCTATTAAAAAAAAACTTATTACTAGATTTTCATCCAAACTACAGATTACTAAATAGTTATGTCCAAACTATACTTTATCGGTTTAGGTAGTTAAAACAATGTAAACAATCTTGACGTGTCTTTTTTTAAACGTACACTTTATAAATCGAAAACTTTACATTTTACAATTTAGGTATGAAAAAATCATTTACTTTCATAATTGAATTGTATAGTGTAACGATTTTCATTTTTAGACTGTGTATTTCAACAAAAAGACATGTCAAGATTGTTTATATTGTTTTAACTACCTAAACCGATAAGGTATAAGTAATTATCGATAGAATTTGATATGGTAATGCACATCATAGATTTTTTTAGTTTCATCATCCACATACTTCAGAAGTTAGAACGGGAGGGATACATTTTATCACTCTGGAAGTAGGCATTTCTGGTGCAAACTATTCAGTTTCGTAAAAAAATATTTCAGAAACCTCTACTTATATCATTTTTGAAGACTTATTACACGCATGAGTCTGATGAAAAAAAAATGTATTGTATTTCCTATTTTTGTGTGAAAATTTCAACCAAGTTTCAACGGAAGCCAATAGTATTTTAGTTTCGGAAAAAAGTGTATGTGACATGCGGACGAACAGACAGACAGACATTACATGGTAAGTTCATAAGCGTTCCGTTTTCCGCCATTTGGTTCCTGAAAATTTGTTAGGCCAAATGATGGAGCTCTGAGACACAACTACCTCATTTGCACAATTGTTTTGGCGAATTTCATTACAGCCACCAAAATGTCGCCAGTCTCAAAATACGAAATGATAGCCATTCCAATTTAGAACGAAGCCAATCTGTCAGTCTTGTAATTATCGGAAACAAGATACCGAAATTACTGAAGCTACTCCGCAACTTGGCGGTTGCCAACATGGCGACTGTCCCGACATGTCCCAACATGTCCCAACATGTCCCGATTGCCCGACACATGTTTTCGTTGGGACGACAAGCCTCTAATCAAGCCTTCTACCCCAGTTTCGGCAAAATAAAGAGCAAAATAAGGAAAGCAAATCTGGGTCATAGAACAAAGATGTGAATTTGTGTCTGCCTTGTACTCGACGAAAGATACAAACGTCTGTAGCCTATATCTCTGCAAAAGACTACTTTATGTATAAAGCTTCTCTTTGGAAATCGGATCATCGTGTTTACACGACTATTTAAGAGTGATACATTGAATGTGATACAAATTCTTGAAATGCGATTCAGTAACGCGAATTGAACGCGTATAAAATGTTATAAACGACAAATGAAACCTAGTTGACCGGGGCTACTTAATAGAACTGACTCACATTTTCATATATCTTGTATCACATTCAATGTATCCTTTTTATGAATATGAATATGACTAAGTGAATGTACTTTTATAAACAAGTACATTTAAGGTAATCATTCTACTTTAGAAATGTAACACAATAAATTACGTAATCGTGCATTACGTGATACGCACCGACAAACGTGCTCTATTTTTTCAAGTGATCGTCTAGTTGAGCTGAATGAGTCGCAATATAAATTATTCAATATTAATTATTTAAATTCCAAAGCTACAGCTCATTTTACTTAAAAACATTTTGCTTTGTCTCATCTGATCCATTATTCATGCCATTTCAAATTCAAAGAGACCTAACCCCGCTTTTACGAAGGATTATACGAAAAAGCATTGAAAAACGTTGTTTGTTCAAATTAACTTTTAATTAAAGTAACATGCGCATAAAATACAGATAATCAGAAGAAAGACAATTCAATTTAAGAAAAATTCAAAATCATAGACTATGATCATGCAACTAAATAAACTACTTTGAATCAAAACGTCATTATCTACATTGCAAAAACAAGACAAAACTATTTTATAATGTTTCCGTTTTTGAGTGAACACTGTCTTCCTGAACCGTCGCAGTACGAAATGCTTGGTGACAGTACAAGCGGAGAGTTCGTGAAATAACCAGACTCCGGACTGCAGTTATACCTAGAAAATATTTACTGATACATTTAATTTACATTCAACTTAGCCAACTTGCACTGACTCGAGTTAGACAGTTAATTTGATGTTCATGTGATTAACTACAAGTTTTCGTTTTACTTAACGTAACCTTAAGACTGTCTTAGTTTAATCTATAATAAATCCATAAATCAAAATTAAAAATAACCTTTAGTTATGTATTTATCTCCTTTATTTTATTTATTCAACGAAATCAAAGCATGCGAAAACGCCGAAAACAAACTACAATTAAAACGGGCTGGCTTTAAAAAACAAATCAGCGACATTTACATACATACATATTCTCACGCCTGTATTCCCAAGAGGGGTAGGCAGAGCACATGAATTCAAAAATTCAGTGCCACGTCTAGCAATTTAGCGACATTTAAATTGTTCCAATTTTGAATTACTTAAACCGAAACTGCCTAGTCATAAAGTAAAATAAGATTACGTTTAAATATCGAAGCACAGATTAGAACATGATGGCCATTGTTTTATAAAATGATCTATTTCGAACGATTTAAACTTGAACGCGTCTTTAAAATCTGTTTTTTTATTTTTAATAACTCGCAAAGGCAACGCAAGCTTCCTTCATTCAGATACGTTTACCGTTAGAGATTCTTTAAAAAGTTGGAGTACCCGGCCGACTCTGGAGTGGGGGGAGTGAACACCGTCGAAGAAATCTTATTCGATGTGTTAGATCTCTGAAAGAAATTCGAAGATTAATAAAATATCCAATTAAAGGTTAAATTGTTAGGCAAGTGTCATGTCAAACCATTTGATCGAAATATAATAATTTGCGACGGAGAGACGGATTTAGTCATTACATTTTGGTTTGGAAATTTAAAAATGAGACAGAATCTGATTTAGGGAACATACCCAAACTACGTGACCGATTTAGGGGGGGAGGGGGGTCTTCAAAGTACCACTCATGGTCACCGGGGGGAGGGGGGGGGTTTGGTTTCTTGTCACGTAGTCAATAAAATTTTTTTTAAGAACAAGTGGTATGGAAATCACGTTCGGGAAAGCCAGTATTTCCTACAAATTACAAAGTGCGCCGATAGTTCCTGCTGCGCTCCTAGCCGCAGTGCTCTACGAAATGTTCTGCACCAAGGGTTCTTGCCGGCACCTTTTCCGATGTCGCAAAATCCGTTTAAAATACCAAGCCCAGATGAAGTCGGATCGGAGACATTTCCGTCATTGCTTGTGCGGCAGTGCATCTCATTGCGCCCTGATGTGACACGGGGCAAAGAAATGCCGTATGACACCTACTGCCCAACAATAAAGAAAAATATTAATGTTAGGACATGCACCATCTGTGGCTTATATTGGCATTATGTGGCGAAAGTGTCAATGACCAGTCACCGCAAAAATATTCATGGCGGAGCAACGGACGCGTCTCGCGTCCGACCTCTGCGGGTTCTCTCCAGACGACCACAAGAGGTATTGTGTGTTATGGAGGAAGCTGTGAAGTGGGTAGACGTCGAGACCGTCGATGATGAGGCAGTTGATATCAACATGGATATTACCCTGGTAACCATCGCCCCCATTATCCATAACGTTTCCCAGTGGATTGATAGTGGTAACGTCTTCATTGAAGATATTTGATTTAATAAATAGTTTCTTGTTTTTGCTGTATTCTGATTTTATTTCTTTCCCCGCAAATGTGATGAAAATCATTGTGAAGAGAAACGGGATGGCAGACTCGAGCCAATGAACTTAACAAAATTACATTTGTAAGTACTCGATCGTAATCCTTTTTTAACGGCCCGTACATATACATACATTGTGCAATGTACTATTTTTAGTTGATATATTTATTACTAAACACAAATACAACCGTATGCAATTATAGGTACGCATTCTCAGAGTACGCACTTTTAGGGGCCGTATAAGAAAATACAAACAAAAGCCATTATTTTGTAACTTTACGCAAAAAATATTGATAAAATATACTACGTGAAAACTAGGGGGGGAGGGAGGGGGTCTTGGCATATACTACGCTTGGTCACCGAGGGGGGGGAGGGGGTCAAAAAACACGAAAAAATGGGTCACGTAGTTTGGGTATGTTCCCTTATATGAAGCTTTATTTTGAAATGTAAAACTATAACAAAATGTAAATTGTACTCCATAGCTTCAGAATTTCAGGGGTGAATTCTAAATGCTTTTATAATGAACACAAAGTAGTCTAAAACTCAGGTTCTTAAAGGATAAACGAAACATTTCAGCATAATGAAGCCGTGAAACAGCAATGAAATATTATGAAACTACGCCTTTTGTGAAGTAATCAAAATCAAGGCGAAAATGAGGAGGAAATTCAACAGTTATGAAATTATAATTGGACGTCTGAAAAGACAGCTGCCGTCGGTTAAGACAGCCATTGACTTTTTAACGTTTGATTTGCGACTTAGAAGACGATTTATATTGTATAACAGGCTGGGTGATTATAGTTAACTAAATGAGTTTGAAAATCCTGAGTTTCATACAAACTTATGTGCTTGAAAGGGAAATAGCGGGTATCAAGTTGAGAATCGTTTGTACTGTTAAGGACCGACCACACCGCAGCTTAAAAACGGTCACGATACGGAATCCCAGTGACGCGTCGTATACGGACCGTTTTTGACGCATGCTCCCCACACCGCTGCTTAAAATACGCTGACGCACCATACCGTACCGTCACCGTTTTTTAAGCAACGGTGTAGAGCAGCATGCGTCAAATACGGTACGCATGCGACGCGTCACTGCGATTCTGTATCGTGACCATTTTTTAAGCTGCTGTGTGGTCGGACCTTTAACCCAGTCACTGCCTCTGACGCTTATCGGTGTCAAAATTCCATGGAGTATCATAGCTCGACAATTGCACTTACTTTTACGAAGAAGGTGTTATTCTACCCCGACACCACTCAGGAAAAAGCTGTTGAGAATAATGACAGCCGTTCAAAGGCCCAATATTTTATCTGCGTACTTTTAAAAAATAGTAATGTTACCTGACTCTGCCCGCTGTAGTTGGAAGACCGCTGCTTGCTTATCCGCGACGGGGTCACGAGGTTAGACTGATACGCCTGACAATGATAAATAAAAAACATTATAATTATCACGTGTATAGATATTGGGAATACCCGTAGCCAAATCGTAGTCAAGGCGGAAAAAGTTTAGAAAAATATTTGTAGCTTCATTTAATAATAAGCGTTGATTAAAACTGGTACACTTAAGTCTATATTTAGAAATTAGTGCTGACATGTTTCTGGGATAGCAACGCGCCGCGACAACTGTAGTCTCGGTAGATTTGTTTTAATGTTTCGTAAAAATGTTTAGTCTGTAAATCTTTCAATCTGTAAATCTTTCAATCTTTCTCAATTTACATTCCAATGACGGTTTAGAGTTTACTAGAGATATAGGAGAATGACACAACGCCCATACGTTGTTCCTAATCGTCAATAAATCTTTAATCATCTTGTCTATTACCAAAATCCAGTCTACTAATTAACTGACACTGCTAGCACTTACTTAGTAACATAGTTTACATACATACGATCACATCTGTGTTTCCAAATGGGATAGACAGAGCACACAAAACCTGACAGACAAAATCCTGACTAATTCACGCTAGGTTTAAAACATATAATAGAAGTGTAATAGTGACATGTTGCTAGCCTCTTGGCTAAAGCATACCCAAACCTATTTCCTCAGAAAAGAAGGCGTTATTCTATCCCAACACCACACAGGAACATACTTTGCCGATGCAATATCAGTTTAAGAGCCATTTCACTGAGTCGTTTGCCGCATGCTTCATGCGGTGACCGTGAAAGTATAAACAGGTAATTAAACAAAGGTAAACAAACGGGAGCTGTCCAAAGTCAACCCGATAAAGTCAAAAATCACGTAAGGTATGTGTTGCTGCATTAAATACGACACTTTCTATTTTAGTCGCATTACATTCCCAATTTAATGCGACTAAAATAGAAAGCGTCGTATTAAATGTAGCAACACATGCCTTACGTGATTTTTGACTTTGTCGGGTTGACTTTTGACAGCTCCCGTTTGTTTACCTTTTTTTAATTACCTAAAAGTCTCTACTTATAGGTGACGGCGGTCGAAGGATAGTCTAGATAGAGTGAATAGGTACGACGTTCGTTGACCGATCTAGTTCGGAACACGTGCGGTGACCGCATAGGTTAATGACTTAGTGCTGCTCCAAAATAACACCTCTCCATTTTTTTTTGTGGACGTGGTGGTGTAAAAAGGCTTTAGGTATACTTTAGGCGTCGGACTAGCTGTCACTATTATAGCTCTCTCTAGCATAATTTTAGGTTCAAATACATATGAAACAGGTATAATGCATTTACTATACATATATAAACCTTCCCCTTGAATGGCTCTATCTATTCTACGTTTCTAAAATTGCGAAATTTTAAAGGTCTAAGCAAACATAGGGATACGACAGACAGCGGAAAGCGACTTTGATTAATACTACGTGTGTATAGTGATGTGATGACTAGAGACCGGGTTATATGCAATTGCATAATCTCATGCATTTGAACATTTATCCAGTTTCTTTCATGGATTATTGCATATTCATCCAAAAAAAAATTTTTTTCACACGTTACAAATCAAATATGGAATATTACAGTGATTATTTATTGGTGATTTATTTTTCATATTACAACCAACAAAAAATGTACTGTATTTTTCGTGCACATTCGCATGCATTTTGCTACTATAATCCGGTCTCTAATGATGATAGTGATGTGGTAAATTCAAGTGTTGTGCTCACGGAATACGGAGTGCTCTTAGCAGTCCTCTTGTACGCGGGCGTGGTCTGCACGAAGGCTGGCGACAGATTAGTGCCCGGGGAGATGGGGATGCTGAATGGAGACTCTGAAATATTACGGCCCCGTTTGTTACGAGCCGCGAACCTGTGCTCTCGTTTTAGATGAGGCTTTTTTTTGGTTAGCTGGAACTAAGTATACTCTGATTTGTATTTGTTGTTGCCATTGCGTATATGCGATGACTTTGGTCCAGTGTCGTTGTTAAAGATTAGCAGGCGTTTGAACACGTATGCGTGTTCGCGGCGCTTGAAGAAGGTTCGACTCTGAGACGTGGCAGTGAATGTGTTAAATTAAAAAAGAGCGACTTCAAACAACTACCAATTCTACTATCTACTACAGTGCGGATTGAGAACTTTATACACAACATTAAATACCTCCGTCACTGAGAGCAAGTTTCCTCGCCTTATTTTTTGCTAACCGAATTGCTCGTGGTAAATATCTAATTCGATTTTACACAAATTCTGATAAAATCAGGGGCACTTGGGAATCAAACCCACGATCTTCAACGTACGTGGCCAAAGATCGAACCGGTGGGGTATCACGGAAAAAACAACAAATTTAATAAGGAAAAATAACATACATAAAATGGGATGCAGAAATACAGATTTAAAGATGTTACGGAGTTCCGACTACGATGCGTCTGACCTTCCAGTTGATATCACACTCCCGATTCCGACTTCAGTTAAGACACTTTTAAATCAGGTTTGATCGGAGGTCGCAGGCAACTTTCATCAACCTTTTGTTCCTTAAATTTTCAAGTCTCTTCATTAGATTCTTAGGTACCCGATTAGTATTACTTTTAAATTAAAAACTAATTTTAAGTAGTATGACTCTTCCATGGAAAAGCTACATGCGAACTTCCCCCGCTACTTTAAATTCTGTCACTTAAAAACGATAAAGCCACATTACGTTTAGGGTCATCTACTTTCTAATCCCGTTCCGAATCCGATAACTAAGATTTGAAAACGGACCCCGTAACATCCCTCATACAGAACAGACATAATAGGCACGCTTGTGCCCACAAATCACAAAACGTTTTGGCTGCACATCGCGGCAATAACTCAACCAACGCAAGAACACGTAAATCTAAAATGCAGTTAGCGGCCAGAAAAGATTTTACACACGAATTCACTTACTAGACTTGTTGGCGAGCTGGGACTCCAAGTGGTTGATGGTTTTTTGGCACTCCTTCAGTTGTTTGTGCTGTTTCTGGCAAATCTCCGTCATGCGCTTTAGCTCTGTTCTGGCCAAGTAGAACTTCTTCGTCTAGGAATGTTTTGGATTAAGGTTTAAATCATTTTTAGTGTCATTTCAGGAATAACACCTCACCATTTCCGTGAATGTCGTAAGAGGGGAGTAAGGAAAATAGGTTTAGGCATGTCGTAGGTTGTCGGCGAGGCTATAGTAACCTGTCACTATGTCATGTCTACACTAATAATATTATAAAGAGGAAAACTTTGTTTGTTTGTATGTTTGTTTGTTTGGTTGTAATGAATAGGCTCAGAAACTACTGGACCGTTTTTAAAAATTCTTGCGCCATTCGAAAGCCAAATCATCCACGAGTAACATAGGCTAAATTTTATATTGGAAAAAAAAGGATTCTCTTAAATATTTGGGTTTAGATATCTACATCTACACTAATATTATGAAGAGGAAAACTTTGTTTGTTTGTAATGAATAGGCTCAGAAACCTACGACCCCAAAATCCGAAATTTACGCGAACGAAGTCGCGGGCGGAAAGCTAGTATTGTATAAAACTAAAATTATGCTAAAACTCTGCTGTGCCTACCCCGTTTGGGAATACAGGCGTGATGTTTTGAACCGCTTACATACTTACATCCATACATCACGCCTGTATTCCCAAATGGGGTAGGCAGAGCATAAGAAACGCTACATTGACAAAACTATGGCTATAACATGTTTCGTAGCCACTTATAGCATATTTTCTGAGTTAAAAGTCACAATGACAGGTTTCCTTAGTCGTTCCCTTAGTCGCCTCTTATGAAACACGGCAGAAAAAGACCCAGTGCAATATGGCGTATATGTAAGCATATAGCAACTTAACATCCACAATATATCAACTTTCATGAAAGAGGGCAAGCTAATGTTATGCAGTAAAAGAAGAAATAAATCTTACCGATTGTAAAAGATATGACAAAAGCCGTCTTCTGTGCTGTCTCTGGAATTGTAGGACTTCGCTGCACTTTTTTATTATTTCTTCTGGCTCCGTGAAATAGTCCTGAACTTCGGGTTTCATCTGACAGTAGGGTATTTAGTATTCATTCATTTTTGTACTCATCTCAAAAAATAACTATAACAATTAGGTAATGTAGCTACATTCCTAACTAAAACAATAGAATTTAAAAATACAGAAATAATAATGGTCAAAAGCTAATGTATAAAGAACAAAAAGTAGGTTTAATATACTACCCTAAATACTTAACATTAAGCTAACAAAGTAACTTAATTAACGTATTAAAATACCGATATTAAGTAGATTTGGTGACAAAGTGATTTAAACTATCGACGTTTTTAACCACTATGTACCGTAAATACGTAAACACATTTTTTTAACTCTTGCCGAAGCAATAATAAATTATAAACTTCGCGAAATGCAGTGAACTATTCACAATGCCAATGTAACTATTATAAATTTATTTGCTACGGTAATACTTCTGTACTTACGTCTGGTACTAATTTCATAATGGAACAAGGTAAACGACACACGAGACATGTTGAATTTTCTTTGCTTTTCGTTCCTGAAGTTAAAAAACTGGACTTCACACAAATTTCACCTCAATAAACCACAGTAAGTAGTACATAGGTAATATTATTGTTACAAACCATTGTCCAAACAGTTATTGCAGAACATATGACCACATGATGTCAAATGTAAAGTAATTCCGGGTTCTAATTGTGAAAAACATTTATTGCAATGAATCCAATCCATTGTCGTGGATTAGTAGTCTAAACACGAACCTAATCAAAAACTTTTGCTAACTTTATTTAATTGTAAATGTCATTTTGATTAACGCGCCATTTTAAAAAGGTGCTTTATGGTTCCGGTGCAAATTTTTGAAACAATAAATTACCAAAAAAATTTTTTTTCACACTTACAATATAAAAATACTAAACAAAATACGTTTTAATTACTCAAGTTGATACAATATTTTTAAAAATAATAACACTAAACAACTTTTAAAACTTCTTTACTTTAATGTCAACCTATAAAGTACTCAACATTTTTGGTTTTAAATAGTCAGGCACAGGTTTTTTGAACATACAGCCAATTAATGAGTATTGAGTATTGACATTGAATTTAAATAATAATATCGACAATAAAATATCGTTTAAAAAATTTAAATGCGAGTGTACATATATGTTTGTTTCTTTATATTTTTGTTGAGGGATTCATGCAGGGTACTAGAAATCAGATTCGGACATTTTGATGATCGACTATTTGCATCGTTGAAGATAATTAACTTAGAGCATAGTAATTATAATTATACTTCTATAAATACTTAATGCAGTGATGATTATTCTTGGGCTGTAATCTATGTAGCAAAAAACACACAATACTCAAATAATGCATGATTTTCATTGAATCTTAACTTTAAATTACAAATAACATGGACTGGAAATGTCGGCGCCAAATTTTCTAGTTTTCCGTAATTGCTTAAAAGTTGGTACTTTGCGAGTTGTTAGATTTACAAATACATCTCTCCATTTCTTTTGTGGATTGGTATTGTAAGAAATTGCTACAGATTCATGTTAAAGTACCTACCTGTCGCTATTATATCCCTTTTTAACTAAGTGGCTACAAATGGAATAAGGGTTAATGGCACCATTTAGTAAATTTGAATATGCTAAACGATCATGTTTATTGCATATGGTAATTTGTGTTGCTGCTTTTATTTTCGTCTCTATCCTAATAAATTGTTTCCGAGCTCATAGAATGTTAATCCTGTCAGTTATAACCGAAGCAGGTACGCACTAACACAGCAAACGTGCACCGACACTCAATCCTCTTGTAATTTGGGCGCGCGGCGAATATTAATGTACATTACATTCCGCCTAGCCGTTTTGCAAAACAGCGCCGTTTTGTAGTTTAGCCGGATTGAATGCGGCTGAATAAAAAACCGCCGGAACGAATTCGGCGCTAAACGTTATTCATTACGGCTAGGCATAATGTAATACGGCGAGAGATTAGCTGCCACTTTGTCGTTTTTAGTTCAGATTTTTAACACTTTTGGAATTAGAGGTTATAATAGGTTAGATTTGGTTAGATTACATAAGATTAGGTTAGGTTAGGTTAGTTTATATTATTTATATTTATTTTATTTAGCATTCTTTATTTTGTAAGTATAGTTACCCTACAATTTTAGTAGTACATAGTACAATGCGGCTAAACGTGGGCCGCCTTATTGAAGAACGTATCGCAATAACAATCCGGCTGAACGTCGAGTCGCCGCATTACAAAACGGCGCTGTTTTGCAAAACACCTAGCCGTTATGTAAAACGGCGGTTTATACAATCCGCCTGCGACATTAACACAAGCTTTTATTATTGTCATGTTAAAAATGTCTTCATAAGACATTACCCGCCTTTTGCAAAGAGTGTATCTTTTTAAATACTATCTAGACTCAAAAGCTCTGTAAAATTAAAGTCAAAACGAAAAAATACTTACTTAAATAGTACTTGATTACGTGTTTAAAAACAAACAGGTACAGAGCTAGCAACCTCCAAAAAAATCGCAGAAGAACACCTTGTATAACCATGTAAAATTGTAAATACCGCTTTATATGGTACAATACCAGCTGTCAACCATGTTCTGGCCATACGTACCTACGATAATCAAAACACAATCTCTTTCAAACCGCGACACGGGGAAGCACGGTGTCTCGCAACCCGGTTTAAATTACAAACAATAAGCGGTCCCGTGTCATTGGTCTACCACAGAGTCAAAACTGGAATCGCTCGATGCATAAGTCGAATATAAAAGAAGATATCAGTCTTTGAGTCGCTAGTGTGTGCTTGTAGCCGACTTGGTCGGCTGTGTGGACCATGACATTGAAATATCTCTTAGTGCTGGTGGCCCTGACCGGGGCGTACTGCAAAACCTCATGTACGTTTTTTACTAGCTTTTTTTATTTATTTCATTGACAAAATGCGATGAAAACATTTAAACTAGGTAACTCTGTGATCTAGTGATATTATTACTTGCCGGCTGTTTGCTTCTGGAGACTTGCGTCCATTTTTTTTTGTTTAAAAATAACAAGAAGGTACTTTTTTAGACAATGTTTTAGGAAGAAAATGTAATCTGCCTGTATTGTTGATCAATGAACAGTACCTAAAAATCTGATTCATTAAATTAAAATAAGTAGTATTTTAATCCGATATAAAAAAAACATCAGAACCGAACAAAGTAGGTAAGTAATGTTTATCAAGTTTACAAAAACATTGTCGGTGTCACGACGCAGAGAGACATAAACAAATCGCTTATAAATAACTACTTAGGTATTTTAAATCCGAAAGACCTTGATAATAATTAAGAAACCAGGTATTCAACTCTTAAATTGCGGTGTTGTGTTAAGTAGTCTAGACTGTTGGTTTAAGCTAAAAGCGCTTGAAAACGGTATTTATTTTATTTTGAAACACCAAACTACTAAAGTTACGTGGGTAGGTAATAAATCGAGTGTTGTTAATATTTCATGCCAACTAGTTTAAAGTAGCTATCTACTCTCGGGACAGTGATGGAGCGATCTCCGGGGCGAGGAATCGAATGTCCGGGATTCCCAGAGCTTCCGGGATATCCCGTTTTATACACGGTGACTTCTAATCCGTGATCAGGTACCATTTTTTCTAACTCAGTAATTGATGGCGATCACGCTGAACTCGTAATTACATGAAAAGAACTTGTTTTTTTTTCAAACTTACTTTAATTTTGAGATAATTATTATCCTAAAATCCTTGTCACTCTACTAATTTGTATCTAAAAGCTTATAACCTCTTTACAAATTTACTGGCAACTAATAATTTATGAGTAATAACTTGTAACTGTCATTGTCATATTGCATAAACAAAGACGTATAAAGTTGCGACCACACCAATACTTAAAAAGCGATGACGGTACGAATTCGCAGTGACCTCTCTGTTTTTGACGCATGCTCGCCGTTTTTTAAGCATTGGTGTGGTCGCAACTTTAAGATCCGTCAAATTTCCCGCCTTAGCGATGCGATGGCACATGACGTCGTCATGTTCATGTAGGATGACCATGTGTATTCAGTGGTAATTCTTTTCAATTAAGTTTTAACTTTTAATTTATTAAACAAAGAAGGAATTGCGTGAGACCTCGCTTAATAAGTTCAATTTAGGGTATATGTTAATATTTTCGGGTTCCTGATCACGGATTAAAAATCACCGTGTAGAGGAAGCGGAAAAATGCATCGTGAAGGATGTTGCCCGAGGGATGCGTTCGATTTCTTATTTTGTTGTTTTAAATCTATTACATGTGTTTTTTTTTTAATTTGCACTTCCGTAGCGTCAGAGCTATTTGGCGTATCTATTCGTTTTTAAAATGGAATTTGTAAATAATTATATTAAATTCGATCAGGTAATTCGAACGATTTGTTTTAACAGTTAACTATAAAGACCCTCTATTAACTTTTATGGTCAAATTTTAACTTTAAAACGTTACTGAAACTTTGTAAATACAGTCTGACTTTTCAAGAAAACACTCTTTTTTTGACCAATTTTAAAAATCAGTGCAAAAATATAAAAAAAATCACCGTTTAGAGTACCTAAGTACATAAGCTTCGACGAAATCATTTATTTAATAAAATCCCTGCGGCTACCGGCTTACATTGTGAGCCCGAAATCTTGAAGCATTCTTACCTCATAAATTATACAATAGTGCCTGCTAACGAATCCGGTATCGTACCCTATTAATAATTATGGGTGCCCACGTGAATACTATTAGACCTCTCAAGGGAACGGGTAATATCGGACTTTAGTTCAAGGGGATGCTCTTATACACATACCTGTTTATTTATTTACCGTCGTAAGTTACTGGACAATATTAAAACAGATACATAAGGAAAGGGCTACATTACCTAATTAAATATTGAAAATACATATTGAAAGCTAGATAAGAAAGGGCTGCATGGTTACTGTTTTCTTTGCCCGGAACAGTGCAAAGAGGCTTTACACAAAAAAAAAATGAAAGTATGAATAGGCCTCAGGAATAGGCGTTATCAAGAATTTAATAACAAGATTTATAAAAAGCTTACTTTGATTATCAAAATGATTTACTAAAATATTGATTTTATGTGTTTAAATAGGTTTTAACTTCACTGAAATTTATGATAGTCCACATAATTATACAAATACCTTTTTACAGATAAAATATGCGTTCCTGTGCAGCATTTGGAATCCTGCAAGGAAATGCTGGAGGTAGAAACTAAAAGCAAAGCCAAATTGGAATGTGTAACCGCCAGAGACAGGTAAACTTTATTCATGACTTTTTTTTTAATTCAACATCACGTACATATCTCAATATCTCTTACACTGACTAACTTCAACCAAAGGCTGATTGGGCTGAATACCTAAGCCGAGTCGCGTTCGACTTCCGTTTTAAAAAGTTTGAAATAATGGCGGCAATATATTAGGTATTTTTTCTATGCTTCGCGCATGGCGGCAATATTCTTTTGACTAATATATTTTACTAAACTTGTAAAAAAACAAATGGGACGGAATTCGTGTAGATTTAGTCGATTTACGACATCCATGGAAGAAATGGAAAGGTTTTTATTATAAGCCCGACACTACGGAATACTTTCCTATATTTTTAATGTGAACGAAAATTTATGGTATTTTATTGGTATGTAAGTATTACTTATTTTCACCGGTATAAATACTAGTAAATATTAAATTAAGTGAGTACCCGAAAAAACATATTTATTTACTTTTCGTGTGCCCTGTTTTGGCAACACTAAACTTGTGTGATGTTGTATGTATGTATTAAAAACAAATTACCAAGCAAAACAGTCATAACTTTCAACCAAAAATAATATCTATTCACACTGAAAATTATTGTTAAGTTATTCACAAACTTCTACAGATTTGTTACGCCTCAGATTTTCCTAACACCCTTATCCAGAAAACATTACGCCTACAACGAAAACTTTTCATATTATTCCACCCCAAATAAAAGCCAACAGATTTTCCTGTCAAAAGATAAGTTTTACGCAAAACATAACTGTACACCATTAATGTAAACGCAGCGACGTGAAAAGGCTTTAATTATTTCAGACCAAAAGGGACAATTCAACAGTCTCTTCCTCTCTATATTTCTCATTTTATATTCCCGTTTTTTTCCGTCTCACATACACACACAAACCTATACTCAAAGGAAACCTTTCTTTCAGGGTGGAATGTCTGTACCAAGTGCAGCAACGTCAGGCAGACCTGGTGCCAGTGGACCCTGAGGATATGTACGTGGCCACCACCATACCCAACCAGGACTTCGTGGTCTTCCAAGAGTATAGGACTGAAGATGAGCCGGATGGTGAGTTTATTTTACTACTATTTGTGTGTTTTGCAGGTACATACAATCACGCCTGTATATCCAAACGGGGTAGGCAGAGCACACAAAACGCTACATAGACAAAACAATGACTATTTCACATTTTGTGGCCACTTCTAGCATAGTATTATTTAGGTTTTGAGGTGGCAGGTACAATATTGACAAGTTGCCAGCCTGTCGCCTAAAGCTTAGTCGCCTCTTACGACATCCATGGAAGAAATGGAGAGGTGTTATATTCTAAACCCGACACCACACGGGGACGACGATGATAAAAGTGATGATTGAAACTTTTACGTTTTTCCCACATACAGTGGTGGACAGATAATTAGAAACACTCCATACAATCAC
>BHDV01010948.1:0-11947 GCA_005406045.1 Adoxophyes honmai
TTATTACTAGTGCAATATCCAGATTGTATATAAGATTCTTGAGTGTAACTTTTCGTGACCTCGAGAATTACCGATAATAGCCGATTAGTATTACACGACCAAGTTACAAACATTGGTAAGTGGCTCAACAATCCCGGTTCGCGACTGTACCTAACTTATCAATCCGGTATTATTGGCGTCAATCCGGTAAAATCCGGCCGGATTGACAATGATACCGGATTGCAATCCCTAATTAGAGGTATGGAACTCTAAACAAATCTGGATGGATGTTTGTTCTCTTTCATTAAAACCTTTAGGTTAATGATAATGAAACTACAGTACTATGGCTCACACATCAGAATCAGATTAACATAGACTAGGGATACTCAAAGCGAAGTTCTAAAGTCACTCAGCAATATAATAATCCCGTTCTTCTATTCAGGTATCTGAAGACATATGCTCTTGGTACTCGGGGCCATCCTTTATCCAGCTGATAGACGAGCTCCCATCACTGAACCGCAAGATGGACGGACCCTTCATAATGCCAGTCGTCGACAAGTACAAGGACATGGGCACTGTTCTCATGGGCAAGGTCGAAGCGGGCACTACGCGGAAGGGCAGCACCCTGTTCCTAATGCCTAATAGGGTAAGTTTTGTGCACCTGTGTCCCTTTGTGTATACTGTACGGGGTTACACGGTGGATGCGAGACTAAAAAATTGCTTCAGTGTCATTTTAAACTGCAGATACATACTACATTATTATCTATTTTATTTCACTATTGTATTTTTCCTTGATCTGAAGCAGTTCTTTATTAGATCAACAAAGCCTTATAAGCATAGGTAAAAAACCAAAGGATTTGTCATCAACCTATTAGTGGAACAGTGTCAAAAATACATTGTTTTCAAACAGTTTCTTATTCGGTCTTTGGAATGATTGCGTTTGTTTATTTCTCCGTCTGTAATCAACATTTTCAAGTTAAATTGGGGTCATTTCTCTGTTACCAATTTGTCCTGAAATTAGCAACTAAAACTAAAACAACTCAGCCAGTACAGTCTCCACAGGAGGGAACTCTTCAATGGTTGGTCCAATTGACTTGAAATTTAGTAGACGTCTATAGTGGATAGTGTCCGACCGAAGCTTCGGCTTCGGCTTCGGCTTCGGCCACCTTCGGCCGAAAAATCCACCTTCGGCCAAACCTTCGGCTTCGGCCAAAATTTGGCCGAAGCTTTGGCCGAAGCCGAAGGTTTGCAAATTGTGATTTGAAATTGAACGAACGATGCCAGAGCGAGACGGATAGTGCGCAGCGCTTTTTCGCCGACCCGATCGCACTGCTTGCAGTTAATCTTATAAATAACTGACAAAACATAACATAACAACATAGTCACACTTGATTACGAAGCGAAAACTGCAGAATATTTACTGCTGTTTTTTTTACTATCAGCAAATTCTCTCATTTCTTTGGGTCAACACACCTTCGGCTTCGGCTTCGGCTTCGGCCGAAGCTTTTCATGAAAGCCGATTAATCGGCTTCGGCTTCGGCTTCGGCCAAAATTGTACCTTCGGTCGGACACTAATAGTGGATAACACTAAAGTACATCTTTTGTCGATTTTTTTATTGGTTAGCTTGTTGTGAATCAACTCTGCAATGTGGCATTGTTATAGTAGTTTTTATAAAGTGCGAAAAATTAGTTAAACGGGTCGAGGTGTCTAATACGAGTGCTCGCAAGCGCGCCACTAGACACACGACTTTGGCTCTATGTGTAATACTTAGAGCTACAGTAAATTAATACAGATATTCCTGTAACAATACTTATTTGATTACAGGTGCAAGTCAACGTCGATCAACTGTGGTCGGACGACATCGAGGTGACGTCCATCGGGCCGGGCGAAAACGTGAAGGTTAAGCTAAAAGGCATAGAAGAAGAAGACGTCTCACCTGGTTTCGTGCTTTGCGATGTCACCGAACCCATCACTACGGGCAGAGTGAGTAATGAAATAAGTGTACTTATTATCTAAATCCACGTAAAATATAAGTTTAGGTTTTTTTTTGTTTACATTTTTTACCGCTTCATTGACGTACAATAAACAAAACTAGACTTCCAATCGTTTAACAAAATTCCTCAAGAAAACGTCGGCGTTATCTATCAACACATACAAATAACATGAACAGCATTCATTCAAATTAACACTTTATTTTGTAGCAGTAATGTTTAGTGGCAATTGTACACGACCGTTAGAAGTAGGGACATAACATCGCGCGTCGCCAGACGACTGAACCAAAACTCTGCACAGTTGACGCGTGTGCAGACTTTTCCTTCCTACATTTTTTGAGCGTGGTTGGGAGTCTAGTTGTTTATTGTACGTCAATGTACTGCTTAGTACTTTTCTGTTTTGAATTTGTATGATTGGTGATATTATATACATTGTGTGTAAATTATTCTTAGTGTAATTTAAATTCTCTACAGGTGTTTGATGCGCAAGTCGTGATTTTGGAACACAAGTCCATCATTTGCGCAGGATACTCCGCCGTCATGCACATACATTGCGCCGCTGAAGAAGTCACTGTTAAGGTAATGGAAATAACTTAATTGTCATTGTCATCATGTTTAAGGCTATGTTTCATCTATGGATGCAAATGATGATTAATAGGGATGAAAAGAAATGTAATAACATCATTTGCTATAATAATGAAGTCTTTCTTCATTGATTTGCAGCAAGCATTGCTTTAAACCTGTGTTTTAGAATTACGCTTACGTATTTTAGTACATACATACATACATAACCGTCACGCCTTATTCCCTGCGGGGTAGGCAGAGACAACAGAGCGCCATTCGCATCTATTCTGACATACTTCTCTCGCTTCACTATTTTAGTATTAGTAGGCCTAAGGCGTGGCTGACTTGTGCGCAGTTTGGATAAGTGACCACCCGTAGTTAGCCCCCGTTCCCACCGCGTCGGGCGCCCGCACGATTTTTAATCGGGTGTCGTAGCCGCAGTACACTTTATATGGAGCTGTCACTGTCACACACGCCCGACACGATTCGTGTCGTTCGAAATTAAAAGAAATGCATTAACTCGCAAGTGAAAACGTCAATGTAATTGACAAGTCTAAGACGTAATAATAGTCTCAAAAGGAGATAATTTACAAGTGGCGAGCAATTTCATAATAATCACATTTTGGTCCATGGAGGATAGATATTTTGTAATTTCTGATAAATATTTTGAAAAAAAAAAAAAAAAAATTGCTAAAAAATTAAATTAATGTCTTATCTATCTTATGCTTTTGTCACCCGATGGCATCCGCTGTCCGCCCTTTGCTTATCAATTTCTAAAAGTTTAAAATAAATTATCTTTCTTTTTTCAGGCACTGATCTGTCTGGTAGACAAGAAAACAGGAGACAAGTCTAAGACGCGGCCGCGTTTCGTGAAGCAAGACCAAGTGGCCATCATGAGGATAGAGTGCGCGGGCATCATCTGCTTAGAGCCCTTTAAGAAGTTTGCTCAAATGGGCAGGTTCACGTTAAGAGACGAGAGTAAGTTGCATAACATTTAAATATCTGTGATAAGTTTTATTTTTATTATAGGTGATAGCTAGCAACTTATCCCTATGCGTGTCTTCTTTAAATCTAAAAAATATGCTAGATATGGCTACGAAGCGTGAATTAGTTATGATCTGGCCTAAGTGGTAGCTTACCCCATTTGGGAATACAAACATGATATATGTATGTATGTAAAATTAAACCTCCCAATTATGAAGACGTGCCCCACGCCTCTTCCCGATCTCACACACCACAGTGTGGCTGTTCAGCAGGGTTTTTTAGGGTTCCGTACCCAAAGGGTGAAAACAGGACCCTATTACTGAGACTTTGCTGTCTGTCTGTCTGTCTGTCTGTCCGTTCGTCTGTCACCAGGCTGTACCTCAGGAACGGTAAGAGCTAGACAATTGAAATTTTCAGAGATGATGTATTTCTGTTGCCGCTATAACATCAAAAACTAAAATCATAATAATAATAAATAAGGGGGGCTCCTACACAAAAAACGTGTTTTTTTTTCCTGTTTTTGGTACGGAACCCGTCATGCGCGAGTCCGACTTGCACTTGGCCGTTTTTATTATACACATTGCTGGCTAAACTCAATTATTGCTTTGTACTTATTCAACTTTTAAATAATATTTTTTTGTTTCAGATAAAACTATTGCTATTGGTAAAGTCCTAAAAGTGATCGAGTAAACTGGCACTATCAATCGTAATTTAGCTAGGATAGGCCTTTCCAAAACTTATATTATCAGAGAAAACATGTAAAATGTAATCCTGAATTTTGGGATCTGTATCACGTGAGACCTCAAGTGTTATATTGCTTCATTATGATGAAATGATCACTTCTAACCTTTATTTTCGTAATAAATATATAGAACGGCTAGTCCTCAAAGAGAAAAATATTTGAACAACCACTGCCATCAAGTAAAAATTAATAACTACAGAATTGCTTAATTTCAAAAGTGCTTGTGTTTTATCACAAAGGCCCGAAATTACTCGAAATTTTGCAAAACACTTTAAAAACCATCTTCTGCTTGCTATTTGAGACATTTAATGTTTTCAATTCATCAAGAAACTGAAGTTACTTCATTTACGGAAACGAGCTTCATAGCAAAAGCCTACGCGAAGTTTAACCCTCTAATTCACGTGTATGGACAATATAAATACTTGTTTATTGGTAGAATTGACATTGATTCTACATCACTACTCTTGTCAATACGTCATACTCTGCCAATGTGGCAGAATAATGTTTTTTATATTGATTAATTTTTGTAATCGGTTTATTTAACAAGGCCGCTGATCAACGATCATTATACGAATTCATCATTTAGTCTATTAAAAAATAGGCTACATTATTGTCACCCTAGGCAGGAAGTCAATATGGCCGTCCCACGTGACATTGTGATGCCGGTAAGACCAATTCATGAGTTATGGTGTAGGATGGCGCAATTGGAACGATCATCCTGTAGCTCTAGTAAAAGGTAGCAGGGCTGTAAGCATTGTTTCTCGCTATGTATTTAATTTGAAATACTGTTACTTTTTACTTTTAAGAGTTCAATGTCTTGGTGATCACCATAACTTTTTGTATATTAGCTACGTTCATTTTATACACATAATATTTATACTATGCTAGTGTGTCACTTGGAAAATGAAGTAATTTTATTGATTTGTGTAAGACTTGCATTATATAAACTTCTGTTGCGTTCATACTGAGATAATACTTTTACTTTCATAAGTCAGAAATTTTATCAGCCATGTCTGTTTTAATGTTTATTGTAATTATTGTATCTGCAATACTTATCGTACTATGATGATAGATAATAATTTATTGCTGTAAGTGACCAATATCTGGGCGGAGCCCTGACGAGAGCTTTGTCCGTTGGCTGGCGCGCGCTTCTCGTTCGTCCGCCCTCCTCTAGGAGCATCGCGAGTACTTATGGACAGTTGTGCAAACTGTAAAGGTGGTTCAGATTTTTTTTCAAGAGAAAGGAAAATATACATATACCGAAAGGCACAACGCCCGAGTTGTTAAATTAATGTATATTATGGATTTATAAAGTTTTCAGCTTTTTTAATATAATCAGGTTACGATTAATATCTAGGGGCGTTTGTATATTTATTATCAATATTTTGTGTATATCAGTGGACGCACGCGAGGCGCGCGCTGCCCCGAGCCCGACGGAAGCGCTCGTGCCGGCTAGGTTATCGTGGACACCGCTTGCAGTGCCGCCGCGTTGTAGTGCCTTGGTTCTGTTGCCGCTCGCCTCGCGCGCCTCCACACCGAGCGACACTGGCAGGCTGCGACTATATTATTTTGTTTAAATAAAATTTTATTAAGACGTCAGCGTTTCACTCATCTCCATGCTAAAGCGTGCCTGATAATTTTAAATAGGTTTCACGACATGCGCAAGACAAATGAATAAATATGGGGTGAAACATTAATTAAAAAAGGATCCGCGAACTTACACTCTCCACTTAAAACCTGGCCAAGTTTATTGCCGACCACTAGATAGCACACCCAAACAGATAGAACAGAGCGTCTAGTGTGTTCAAATCGATGGTGCAGTCGTTAACGAATTCGTTTGCGAGTTATCGCAAAATTGTATGGAAACCGAAACAGCGCCGCCAGCGGAACGTTTTCACAACTGCCACGGTCGACACGTCTCCATACAATTTCGCGATAACTAAATAAAATCATTCGTTAACGACTGCACCATCGATTTGAACACACTAGTAGACGCTCAGATAATATTTTAAAGATACCTAAGAAAAAGTGATATTAGTGATACCTTATAAAAAAACAGAGAGGAACGCACTTCTCATTTTCAATTGGGGTCGATTCACCATACGAGATTTAAGTCTACAAAGAAATCACTCTTACCGGCTGGTTTCATAATAATATGAAAAATGGTTCTACTTTTTAGTGAAAAGCTACTCATTCAAGACAAGTCATATTCTCGTTTGGTTAAAAATCAACCCCTAATGTATAAAAATGAAAAACAATGTAAATATTGGTATTTTTTACTTGAGACCTTTGAACTTAAATAGTCAAATATAATATAGAACTTTGTAAGGCCTAAATACATTTTCATGCTCCATATCGCGTAACGTGAACTTTTAATCCCTTACGTTTGAGAATGCAAGTCCACAGGAAATTTTCTCATATCTGATCTAACACAGTATAAGAATTTTTTGAGCTTAATCTCATACATTATGCGTATTATTATTTTAAGCTGGAAGTTCAAGCCCAGTCAAATTTTGCACACATCATTATAGGCATCAAGGTGTGTTTGGTAATTATGAAATAATTACAATTTTTCCAGTAAAATTAAAAACAACATAACAAAATGAATTACTGTGGAGCACATACAAATCCATGAATTTATCATTATTTTCCAATAAACAATAGCTTTCTTGAGGGAAACTAAGAGCATTTTAAAGCAACAGACTCGGGGTACATGAAATATTTACAGATTTTGGCCTAATTAGTATATGAAATAATAAAATTCCAAACTTGGAATGTCATATTTATAACAAGCCTTATTCTAATCTATTTTATAATTCACTATAGAAAATTATTTTAAATTTAATTGTATTTACAAATAATGTTTTTCTAAAGTCAGTTACCATAACCCAACCTATTCACATACAAGTGATAAGTAGTACCTATCATTAATGCTGGTCACTTGTAGCAGTAGACAAAAGGTAAAAACTGTCATACTTTTTGCAAATTTCTGGGCGATTCGATTCAGAGATGATGCAGATTAATGAACTGTTGAATACATAAGTTTATAGTTACTTATTATTTTGCATCTGGTAACTTCAGTTTGAAATAAATCATAATTAGATTACTCTCATTGTAACCAATTAAATTAACCTCGATCTATACATGCAAATGGCATGTCAGATAACAAATACCAACAAAAGGTGTGGCTAAAACCAATATTTTTTCATAATGTTCTATTTGCATCTTACGTGTTAATTGAAATTTACATACAATTTATGGCATGGAAGAAGCTCTCTCTTTGAATACTGAAACAGGTATTACTGAATTAGAGCAGTGGTTTACAACAGATCATAAACTGCATTCATTCACATATATTGTAGGTATGTTTAACCAATACAGGATATATCAGTCTCTTCAATATCAATAATCTTCCATTAAGTACCTAGACTACATTTTGGCAAAGATAGGAATTTAATCCTGTATATTCATGTCATTTTTTGTGACATTTTGATTAACCTGATCATTTTCATGTTCTACAAAGTCATCAAAAAGACTCGGCCAAGCCTCTGTGTCATCATAACTGCTGAGATCATCTCCCACAAATTCGCAAAAGTTTAAAAACATGTACCAAGTATCCTTAGGGATTCCTCTGATGTGAGGGTTCTTTTCTAGATAACCAAGCCATCGGTCCAGTATGGGAGGCTCATTGTTGGTAAAGACTAACCGCCACAGCACTATGGCTATGTCAGCAGGTAATATGCGCTGACCAGTACTCACATCCAATCCAAATTTAAACGTAAATCTATACAAGTCTTTAAATTGCTCAGTTTCTCTATTCAATTCATTGATTATTTCACTTAGCTTGTATTGTATGCCTTTGATAGAATCTGTTTTCATATTCTTTAAGCCTTGTATAAATTCTATTTTGGTGAACCTACACATTTGACTAGCATTTAATTTCCAAGCAAGAACAAGAACTTTAAAATCATCAGGATTCAACTGTAGATCATTGCATAGGTTTTCAATTCCTTCTGCTAGAATAGCATCTTCGAGCGAGTCTTTATATTGGTCAAACAGCTGATTGATCTTTGATTCTGAAATGCGTGGTTCATTTGATCCCAAAGATGACAGAGTGCGTGGAATTGAGGGCAACTTTTGATAAAAAGGTTTGAGCACCTTCTCAGAGTTGATGAAGGACCTTTGTGAGTTTGCCATCTCCACTGAACATGTCTCTCCAAAACTATTCAGAGCATTGTCAATCTGTGTGTTGCCAGTTTGTCTGCAGTTATTCATGGTGTTCTCATTGTCAGGCAGCAAAGGTTCCTCCTGCAGGTAGTCTGACACAATGACAGCTGGCACTTGGTTGGTCACAATATCTGTAATTTCTAAAAATTAGACAGCTATTAAGTATGTTCTGTTATTCTACAAACAAAAGAAGTTAAGAATATATTGTACTAAACACTTTTTTCCTTTAGGGAAAATGTAATGTATGCTATGTATACTAAGTAACTGGATATCAATCGCACACATCAATGGTAATGATTCAGACTAGTGTGGTAAGTACTGTTTCAATTTGTTTCAATGACTTCTAAATGGGTAGGGAATAAGACTGTTACAGCAGGGTCCAAAGGCATTGTTATTGTTTATTAATAAAACAATTGTAAATTTTTCACAATTTTTGTTTGATATTTAAGACTTAATTACTTTGAATAGCAGAGTGGGGTTAATAATAAATAATTACTATATTATAGAAAAGAATAACTAACAATAGTTAATGTACAAAAAGCAAACATTAGACTAGTTCAGGAAAGAATATAGCAAGTACTCACCATCTTTACTCCTATGAGTAGCCGTAATATCAGCATTAGCTTGATTTTCGAAACAGCTGAGACAATGGCCCATTGGACAATTTCTGAGTTTTCATAGACGTAAAACTATCATTGATTTGACGAACAGTCCAAGTACACTTATGAAATGTTGCATGAATGCTATAAAACATAATGACAATCAGTCCCGTGAAGTATTGTCGTCAAAAACCTGAAATTAAGCAGACACCTGAAACAACCATTACTATTACAAGTTTGACTGACTGCACTAACACTTTTTATTCCGTTACCGTCATTAAGAACTGAAATCTTACTGTATCAAATTATTATTTCATCTTAATGTTTTGCTTGCACAAACTGGTAATTCTTCCCTTCATTTTTTATTTTACAGCTATAATATTTCACCAACTAGATTTATATACAGTACAAGCAGAAAAATATATAGGTAGATGCGTAATATAGTGTTACCATTCGGTATCTGTTAAATCCTGTTCGAGTCACAGTTAATCGATAGTGTGTCGTGTGCATGTCGTGATGTATAAAATACTTTTAGATGTATGAATGCGAGTTCCTTGGCCATGTCTCTGGACCGTAATAAAAAAAAAGAATATTTTGAATCAAATTCAGTTACAGTTCTATAGAGATAGAGAATATAGAGATCAAGATCAATAATCTGAACGTTTTTGGTGCTGGGGGTTTTGTTTATTTTTGTGTTTAACGTGTTAATAGCGTTAATATAAAGAGTTACTTTTATTATAATTCAGTTCATTACATCACTTAAATATGAGTGTATTCGATGAAGCATGGGACTTCAGATTAGATTTAGCAGATTCGGAAAGTAAAATGCTTTGTGATTTTAAAGCCAATGTGTGCCATTTATCAAAACAAATTTCTAAACAATTAGAAGAGTTTCAAGTTCAGAATTTTAACTACTCCGGTAGTGCAGCCCGGAACAGCGACGACGAACTAAAAATGGTTACAGAGAGAAATAAACAATTGGTGCAAGAAATTAAAATAAAAGTTGATGAATACGAGCGACAACAGACTCAATACAAGAAATTCAAATCAGGTAATTTGTACACGACGTGACGACGGTCACAGGTTTTGGTAATTTGGTTTAGTAGTTTACTTGTGTTGAAATAAACTGATTGCTTGTTTTAAAATGTGTAAACTTATCAGTGTCCAATATTTATTGCAGATCAGAAGCTTCTTGCCAAAGAAATAATGGAAACTCACGAAGCATTTCTCATGGCAAAAAAGTATTACAAGAAGTTTTTAAAAATATACTTTACTGTTGAAGCTAGAAATGATGGAAAGCAAGAAATATTTTTACAGTTTTTCACAGAAGTTAAGAAGGAATCCAAAGAATATTCTGTCAGTTTACTAAAAGATCCAGACACAAAACACTATGAAGGTATACATACAATTTCTGCTAGTTAGAACTTTATAGGCATGAAAATTATTTCGTAATGTGAAAAAATAACGTAAGAAATTAAACTTAAATAAAACAATATTAAAAAGTACATGCATGTTCCCTATTGTGCCTTTTTCAACATAGTGAAATAAAATGGATAAACTTGTATCTTTATAGACCAGTTCATGGTCCTTTATCAGGAGCAATAGAGTTTATGAGTTTGTCTGTTACATTTCACTATGAGTGTTTCTCAAGGTATGGTCCCTGACATTAACTTGGCAAAATTTTAAGTAGTTGGGGTAAGTAAGTTTGCCCAATGCTTTTCCGGGGATGTCTTACTCTGCAAGAAGGTTGGGCTAGAAGGAGAGCAATATTATTATGCCTAAACATGTTAGGGAGTCGACCTTCGGTATATATGTATATAATAATATGTAGCACCATTACCTGTACAACATATTATGTTAAAATTGTCAACATACAACAATAATTTAGTTTGATTTTTTTTCCTGGCCATCAATATTTCACTGCAAAAATATGTTTAGTGTTGCAGATCAACCCTAGCCTGGATATTCTGAAAGAAGTGCAACAGAAACTACAACTCACAAATGATGTGCCTGGAGCTCTTTGTTTTATCAGACAAGCATTTCTGAAGAACAAAAAAAGTAAATAAAAAAGCTTTCTTAATCAATGTTTGTGTTGAAGGTCTACAGTGAAGGATAATTTTCCCACCTGTAAATGGCATGTTATTGTTGAAATATTAAGTACCATATTATTTTATTTACACATAATATAGTCTGTGCCACAATTCCAGAAATCATGATAACTTAATTGAAAAGTTAAATGTAAAAATAATGTGACCAGCTTAATATGAGCAGTGCTGTTACATGGTTTTGGTTTCAAACAAACTTGTTTTTTGCTTTATTTATTATACAAGGTTGCCTGGCAGAGATTGCTTTGTAGCAATAAGGCTTGCCTGTTGTCTCCTTGCCTTTTTATTTCTGTATTCATATTAAATTTACAGTAAATATAAAAGAGAAAATGCTTTGCTCTATAAAGAGCAGGTCTGTACAAAAATAAATTATTAAAAAGTATTCTTTGAAGTTATAGTTACTTTACTATAAAAGTGCACATGACAGGAGCAAATAATATGAAACAGATTTCCTGCATCTATAAAAATAGAATTCTACCATTACAGTTTATTAAACAATATCACATATTATATTTTAAATTATTCATAATCATATCACTTCATGACAGTGATATTGTCATTTATCTGTATTTTTAGAATAATACTTTTACTCCTGATTAGGGAATGCAATCTCGAGGCGAGATCGCAAATTCGAGATCTCGCGAGATTAGAAATGACAATCTCGCGAGATCTCGGGAATTTCGAGATCTCGGCTGAAATTTTAAAAAATATCGTTTTTCTTAACCCATTCTTGGTCACTGTGCCAATTTGGGAAC
>BHDV01010984.1:0-26247 GCA_005406045.1 Adoxophyes honmai
AGCAGAGCCGCGCCGCGCCGACTCGCGTTGAACAAGGGACCAGGTAAATTACACCGTCACAGAAACAAGGAGTGCTAAGGTATTGTGCATCCTTCATCCCCTTAGTCTTTCAGTCTCACCCCGCTACCCCTAAAACCTAAAGAATACAGTCCACCCCGCACCCTCAAATCCGCAAAGCAATTTGGCAATAACATAAGGATTTATAGCTTTCTAAAGCATTTGAAAAACATCAAAATCACCGAATTTTGTGTGCACGCTCTTAACGTCTCCTTTTCCATGCAGCGAGCGTCGGCAATCAGAGCGCGGCGAGCTGCGCCGGCCAGTCCGTGAGACGACGGGCAGTGGGGGGTGCGGCGCGGGGGGCACCGATATTGAATGGGAAACGTAACTAAAAACCACTAAAACGAGTTTTTCAAGTGACAAAGAACATAGCTTATCTATCAGATACAATAGAATAGAAGTAAATAACATTTATTTCCATAGAACAAGTACATATAAGTACAGTCAACCAATTCGATTCCTAGGCCACTATAGAACTTTGTCAACGCCAACGACAACAAATAATGACAACGTCGGTGTGGGTCAAACAATTATCAACTCTCCAATAACAATATGAAATAATCGTAAAGAGTTTAAACGTTTTAGCTCCATTATTTCAGTATATATTTATTTTCTTAAATTAGGTTTTTTACAATAATGATTATAAAAAGTAAAATACAAAATGCACCTACAAAAAATAAACACACTATAAAAAACCAAATCTAGAATGCCGTCGGCAGCGGAGCAAGGCCCAAGCTACCGGCGGTTAGGGCTGCAGAGTGAGGAACCTCCTGACGATGCGCGCCGTGTCAAGGAGTACCGCCTTTTGCATCAAACCCTTGAGCCAACCGTCTAGCGAGAGTCTCCTAAGATGGTGGTCGAGACTCTTCGCTATGAGACCGTTTGCTGAGACGACTATCGGTACAATGATCGTCGAATCCACATCCCACATGTCGGTCACCTCGTGAGCCAAGTCAAGGTACTTGCTGTGTTAGCTCCATTATTATTAGATGATAAGGAGACAAAAAGTTTTTTTATCCTGCTATTTGTACAATTTGCTTGTACTAGCAAGCAAAATCACATTTTTTTAAACATACCGGAATCAATATTTCTGAAAACTGTCTTGTGAAAAAAAGTTTCTTACGCTGTAGTACCTATATGCCTATTTCAATGGTGTTTACATCAACTTTTTACATTATTTAAGGGTAGCTCCTATACGCACTTAAATTTTCAGGATTGTTTGAAACTACCTATAGCTATAAATGGACTCCATTTGAAAAAAATATTTTTGTGCACTCTGTAAACACACTCTAATGTTAATATAATATTCGTCCAAAAACAAACAAAAGAGAAATATCTTTTACAAATATTGTTGCACGGTGTTTTACCGCACATTTCTGTTTACGTTGCGACCTACATTTGGGTCGCGCATTCAATAATAAGTATGTTGTTTTAAGTAACATTGATGAGTGCGTAACTGACTCGCATACGACACACATCGCTAACATTATACTTAATTCACTGAAACTTCATATAACTTTAAATGAACGACGAGAACTCAACGAAGATTCTTTGTTTGCTCTCCAACAACTAACCGCAACCGCAAAGAACTGTAGGATGCTAACTGGCTCCTACAATTGCCAACAGTTAAAATTGACTTTTACTCCTGCTCTCTGGGTGCATTTTTGCGGCAGTGAGTCTTTAATTCTACAATGACTGTTCCTATCGCTAACAACGCTATATTTAACGCTCATACAAACTGCATGGGAGTAAATGACAGCTTTTTCCTCATCAATAAAGCTTTTCCGGGAGAATATTTTATTTTTAGTCCCTGCCCGCCCACCTTTTTCATGTATGGCGGCAGTTAGCGGCGCTCGACAGTCAATCGCTTTGAATTAGGAGGACTCCGCTGCCCAAGGCTCGTCGTAAGTATTCAAAATCATTAAATATCTTATGTTTCGTTATAGAATTCATTTTGGGTTGAGTTACTTTTAAACACTCTTATGTTGCTATCAAATTATATAATGAGTGTTTACTCTTTGATCTGTAGTGCCCTAACGCCATTTATCATCGAATAGTCGGACTAAACAATTCTACATCGAGCCAACGAAGTTTTGAAGATTTGTTGCACAAGTACAATTTCCAACTTTCTCTCTGTAGACTTCGGTCCACAGACATAACATCTTTTTTTCCACTGATTCAAGCGTCTTAAGTGGTCTCTGTAATACATAAGTAGTAAATACTTAGTAGTGTCCGTGACTAGAGAGAAGACTAAATTTTAAATTAGTCATTGAACGACGGTGAAGATGATGAATACCCTGAAACTTTTGCTCCTCACGTCCTTTAACTATTTATTCAGAAAATAGAGTGATTAGCCAGTAACATATCAGCAATTTTGATCAAATGACATCCAAAGAACCGGTGGCCACCTGGGCGCCTCCACGCGCTAATGAGATTGAGTTCAACTCTCGGCGAACGGCCTCTCGGCGCCATTTGTAATAGACACCGGTCCTATTGTCCCAGCGTGTGTAATGGCTTGACCACAACACTGAAGTTGACCGAGGTACGAGTACGGCCAGCCTTGTGTTTCCTGATTAAAAATATCAATTCAATTCCAATTATTCGGCAACAGATATCTTACCGTATCTGCTTAGTGTGTGACACGCTTTAGTTATTACTGTGCTGAGCCTGCAGGTCAAGCTTAACTCGAAGGAGGTAGTAAGTTGATGAATAAAGATTTAACTATAAATTCTTCCAATGTTCAACACACAGAAAATTTTGCGTATGTATTGTAAATTGAAATCTATCATGACTAAATTTCATTTGTCAATAACACCAAACAAACATCAAACGCTAAAGAAAAGCATTATGTAAATTAGATCGGAAGACTTGCTCAACAATGTTTGTAAACACAATAGTGCAGGAATTATATACATTTGGAAATGCAAATGAACCGAGAAAGCTGATTTTTTGATATGACGTAGGGAATGCCTACAAAAGCTTAACTTGAAATTGTCGACCAATATTTCCTATGTGGGTTTTCCGCCATTTTGAAAAAAAGGTTAAGATTGGTTTTTTGACAATAACTCGGCTATCTGACGAGATATGATAATTTCGTCAAGAAGTTTTCTGTAGCTCTTTTTATGTTCTATAATTTATACATAAATACGTTTTACGTAACATGCATCGTTATCGAGATATCGCCTAAAACCATTTTCGTCTTTTTCGACCGATATCTCAATAACAATGCATGTTACGCGAAAATAGAACGATTAATACAATAAAGTTTGAAATTCAGTGCTTACTTGAAACAAGTAAATGAAGTTAATATAAAAAAACTGTGTTAGATTTTTTTTATTAAAATATTACTATAGTTTTATACACTAGTTGTAAATCGCCACACCCTTGCATCACCCTAGCGGCTTAACTAATTGTAAGATTACCTAACCTCTCACTGTGTGGGCGATGCAGGCAAAAATCTAATCCAGGCTTTGACAAAATTAATAAACCTCATGCTGAGCGGTAACGTTAACCCCGAAATTATCCCTGTCCTCTATGGAGCCAATCTTATCGCGCTGACGAAAAAGGACGGCGGCGTCAGACCCATCGCGGTTGGTTGCACATTTCGGCGGTTAGTTTCAAAAATTTCAGTTCGGCACATTATCTCAAAATTACAACATGATTTCGAACCCGTACAATTAGGCTTTGGCACCAAAGGGGGGTGCGAAGCAGCAGTCCACGCTCTCCGCACCTTTCTCGACAACGATCAGTGTGAGGTTTTACTTAAAATTGATGTAAAAAATGCCTTTGATTCGGTTAATAGGGACACCTTGCTAACTGAAATTAGAAACAATGTTCCGGAAATTTATAATTACTTACTAAATTGTTACCATGAACCTTCAAAATTAATGTACAAAAGCAACGAGCTGTCTTCGGAGGTTGGTTGCCAGCAAGGTGATCCCCTCGGACCAGCCATTTTTAGTTTGGCTATAAATTCTATCATTCAAAATTTACAGTCAAAATTCAACGTGTGGTACCTCGATGACGGGACCTTGGGAGGTGATGCTAAGACTGTACTTTCAGATCTTTCGGAAATTATCCATAAATTTAAAAACATAGGCCTAGTTTTGAATTTTAACAAATGCGAACTGTTCATAAACAGTACTAACAATAACCCAGATATTTTGCAACTTTTCGATTCACTTTGTCCTAATATCAAAATTGTTGACAAGCAAAGTCTTAGCCTCCTAGGGTCTCCTATATTCGAAGATGCCTTTCCTGACCTAATCAATAAATCTATATCAAAATTCCAAAACTGCGCAGATCGGCTGCTTGATAATCAGTGCCCACCCAGCGCTCACCATTCTAAAATTCTGCCTTTTCTTGCCAAAATTCACATATCTGCTCCGCTGTTGCCCCTTTTGGAAACATCAAAATTTGTTGATCCCCATCGACGCTCTCATTAAAAAATCTTTAGAATCCGTTCTCAATATTCAACTCAGCGAGCAATCTTGGACCCAGGCTTCCCTCCCTATCAGAGATGGTGGGCTAGGGATTCGCAAAATTTCAAATGTTGCATTACCGGCATTTCTATCTTCTGTCCACAGCACGTCCAATCTCGTAGGAAAGATTCTTCCTGTAAACTACGAGACGACAGGCTTGGCTGATAGTAGAAATGCTTGGCTTATGGCTTGTCCGGGTCAAAATCTGCCTACAAATCCAAATTCGCAACGGAGCTGGGACGAAGTCTTGTCAAAATTGACTTATTCCAAAATGTTGAGTTCCAGCTCAGGCCCAGATCGCGCGAGACTTCTGGCTGCAGGAAGGAGGGAATCCGGTGACTGGCTCCACGCCTACCCTTCGGCTAGTATCGGAACCTTCCTGGAGCCAGAAACTTTAAGGATTGCTGTTGGGCTGAGGCTGGGGGTTACGCTGTGCTCACCACACCGCTGCCCCTGTGGTGTCATCGTCGACCAATCCGGACACCATGGACTTTCTTGCCAAAAGAGCGCAGGCCGCTTCTCACGCCACGCCGCGCTTAATGACATTATCCGCCGGTCCCTTGCCACTGCGAACGTACCGGCTATTTTAGAGCCAACAGGCATCGCTCGGGACGATGGCAAGAGACCGGATGGTATGTCTTTGATTCCGTGGAGGAAGGGCCGGGTTTTAGTATGGGACGCAACTCGCGTTGATACTCTGGCCCCATCGCACCTTCACGGAACCACGGTTAAAGCTGGCGCAGCGGCAGAAGCGGCGGAAACCAAAAAAAGATCGAAATATCAGAGTCTCGGTTCTTGCTATAACTTTATAGCCGTAGGAATCGAGACTCTGGGTCCATGGGGTCCCAGTGCAACTCTTTTTTTTAATGAATTGAAAAAGCGCCTGGTCGATGCAACTGGCGACCAACGGGCTGGCAGCTATTTTTCACAAAGAATCAGCATAGCTGTTCAAAGAGGAAACGCTGCCAGCCTTTTGGGCACCATGCCACGGGGGCCCTTTTTAGATTTAATTTAGTTATTTTTATTGTTATTATTAAGTATGTTTATAGTCCGTCATTTTTAGGTTTAAGTTGTAAATAACATGTACTTTTTTCATTATCCAATAAACTTGTTATATTTTTCATTATGATTGTTGAATGTGGACAAAAATAGGTTTTCATATTGTATAACTAGACATTAAATATTTCGTGTTATTTTATTATGGTATTTAGCGTTTCAAGTACGTACCTACATTTGTTGCAACTGTATTCAAAAACTATTGATTGTAAGATTGTTATGTTACAGTGCAATGTAATACTAAATAACTAAGTAAGCAGTCGGCAGAGCCGCCCGGATGAGTGATGGCCGCGGGCGCGGGTCATTTGCCGCACTAATTACCGTAAACGCTGCATTACGGTGACATAATGCCGTATTAACGTCGCTGTAATATAAAAACATGGCAAAACCTAATTTCGGCTGATATGAAGAAGTCAGCGACGTCATTAACCGGGATAAGTCGTTATTATAGGGATGTTATGGATGTGCTTCTTTTGGACCTGTGTGCGGCTGTTTGCTGTATTAAATATTATGGGTATCTTCTACTGGTTTTGGTCTTGGTTACAGCTACGAATTACACCGTATTTAGAATATATGAATGAAAGACTGATTTAAAATGCACCTAGTCGAAACAAAGTCAATGGTACAGCCAGTTACATTAGAAGCCGAGTTCGTGTAGGTAAACGCGAGATTCATAAAGACAGTCACGTATCATGTGGTGAGGTAAATCAACAGATTTTGCTACAAAATATTCTTCAAGGTTGCTGTACATACTCGAAAAAAAACTCCGAAACAATCTTTCCACGAAGACTTGACTATGAAATTTAAACTATTCATTTCATTGTAGTACAGATTAAGACCGATTTTTACTTTCCATCTTACAGTGCGCGCTTAAGTTTGTGACTAGGCAATTGACGTCCCTGCCGAGCTTGGATTTTAACAACCGTGTACCATTGCGTAAATACTTAACCCTCCTTTTATCCAAGGCCACCCAAAACCTAAATCAAATTGGCTACTCTGATACATTTTTATTCCGGATACCTGATAGTTTATTATGGTTACGAGGCTGCAAACATCCCTGCCCTGCCGTTATTAACGCCGACGGCGATGAAGCGGGCGAAGGCTCGAGTCTAATAGTATTGTGTTCCACTCCTCTGATAAAAGTTATTAACGGCCTCATAATCATAAAGTCGGCTCTATGTACATGCTTGGATAAGTTGAACAACTTTTCGATATCTACTGCTAGCGTGATGTCATTTATCTACAGGTAAACTCTAATTGTGTCAATGATAATTGATAAGTTTTTGGTGCAATAATAAGAAAACATTTTCTTTAAGATCGTGCGACAAAGGTGTTTCTTCAGACTGGTTGCATGGAACAGTTATTAGTGACTTTGAATTACCTAAGGACCCAAGTTAATCTCTAACTAGTAATACTCTAAAATGTAAAACGCTGGCACAGATCGCACAAATATCGAAATGAAATGAGAGAAATCGTATCATGAGTAGAGCGGAAACATTATTTTAGAATCGACCTCGCTGATTCTTATACAGCCAAAATAAAATTATTGTATTATGTTTCGGGAACTGTGGCACACAAGCACAGTCATAAAGATCCTGAAGTATGACGGTAGAAAAATCTGTTGATTTGATTTCAATAGACGATACGAGATACGAGACCATCCATAAAAATCTCGCGTTTAGGTGGCAACTACACTGAGTCGTTCATCTAATGCGGGCGCCGCTCGTGTTCGAAACTTTATTTATTTTACTAGCTTTTGCCCGCAGCTACGCTCGTGTTAAATTCCGGGCAACACAGAAGAGATGTCGGAAATATATTTTATATACAATTTTTTTGTTAGTCACTAAGAGCCCGCATGCCATTTATAGCTTTTACGTTGAAAATTGCGGAATGCTCCATACAAACTTCCACATACCATTTTAGGGTAGTGGGGGGTTATAAAGAGACCAAAAGTAGCCTATGTCATTTTCCATGCCCTAAACTATCTCTACCGAAAAAATCACGTCAATTCGTCGCTCCGTTTAGCCGTGAAATACGGACAAACAAACACACTTTCACATTTATAATACTTAGTATTAGTATGGAAGTATGGATTTATTTATTTACATCACCACTTACATTATCACTTAAACTACATCTTTCGGTCAACGAACGTCTTTTCACTGGGCTGTCCCCCGACCGCCCTCACCTAGTCAGGCTGTGACTACTTCCGTGTTTGTCACCGCACTCAGCATCCAGCGAACGATTAGTACATTCATACATACATATTCTCACGCCTCTATTCCCAAGAGGGGTAGGCAGAGCACATGAATTCAAAAATCCAATGCCACATTTAGCAATTTCAGGGTAACCAGATGGTTAAACGTGATATTGCCCCGTGTGGTGCCGGGTTAGAATAGCACCTCCCCCTTTCTTCCCGTGGGTGTCGTAAGAGTCGACTCTGGGAAAGGGTTAGTGTATTGTGGGCGATGGGCTAGCGACCTGTCACTGCAATACCACGTTTAACAAGTTAGTGTAATTACCTACCAGTTTATGTGCATTTGGCCTCTTGCCAAATCGAAAAATACGTTTTGGTTCGTCTATTTATTTTGATCGTTTGAAATACGCTGTAAATAATCAAAAACAACGGAGTTCTTCAAATAACTAAAACTCGTGTTACTGCAGATACAGTTAACACAAATTTTATTGCGCAATTTACTTTAGTACCTTATTTTTGCTTTATAATATAATAATCACATCAAAGGAAATAAATACTTGAATCATCGGACTTCATGCTACGTTATGCAGCTTACTATTTTTGACTGCTGTAAAGTAACAAAAGCATCCCGTTAATCCAATCGCATCGCAGGCGTTTAAAACGAACATCCAGCACAAAGCGAGTATCCCGACGGCGACGAAAGAATCGCCGACTAATGATTTCCGATGGGTTTTGCTTATTTCAAGACGCAATGAGGAGGAAATTTATGGGAAAAATAGAGGAAACGAGTGCCGCTGAGCAGCGAACTTATTCTGCGAAGTCGAGTCGACTTTCAACTCGATTAGTCTCAAAAGGACTTACTGCGTGTATTTCCATCCGACGGCTCTTACGGGCTTTTATTTAGGCAGGTGGAGGACATGGAATAAATTGGTGTGTCGAATAATTATACGTAGAATATTAATGTTGTAATATTTGACTCATGTTTTTGCATGTAGGCATGTTTGTGACCTAAAAGATATAGGGCTTTATTTTATTTCTTTACATTTTTGTTAGATAGAAAAGTTTATTTTAAAGTGGAATATTTTAATTTTTAGAGCTTCGTACAGTCAAGGACTTTAATTTTTGATCCACCATTGAATCAATTCACAGTAAACATCCAGTTACATCCCATTAATTATCAAGGGAAATCGTAATGAGTTTTTCTTTAAAAAGGCTCTACAGTGACTCGTGAATTAAAGTCCTTCACCGTACCTCTAAAGAAAAAAAAACATTTTGTGATCACTTCTTTGCCCGTTGGTTCTGTACATCTGTCTGTCTCATCTGTCCCCCGCAAAGGCATCAAATGATCAAAAACCTACTGGGTACTTCTCATAGAAAAACAGTCATGAAATTTGGTATGAAGCAATGTCGTTTAGCACACGTAAAAAAAAGCAACTTAAATTAAGTTGCATCATAACACAAAATTCTTTGGAGATTAGGAACTTAACGACGGATGTTGTAGATAACGGTACCCTCAGGGAGCGCGTCTGACTTGCACTTGGCCTATGCTTTTAATGCTCCTTGGTTATCAAGAGTAAGAAACACGCTGTATCCAAAAAAAACACAATATTGTGTAAAAAAAAACAACAGACGACGCAATGAACATAGAAGTAAAATACTGCCTGCGCTTTACTGCCACCTGTGCGAGACTTGACTCTTTAGAAAAATAATATTCCCGGCGCCGGGCGCAAATGAGGCATGAAACGTAAATTGAGTAAATATTAGTAAGTCACACCACGCGTGTAGCAGAATGTGACCTCATAGTCCGACGTCATTTAAAAGTGCATTTATAAGCGCCCGCGCGCCGCGTGTTAATAAAACAGGCGAACTATCGCGCTCCGGAATACGGTAGCGAATCTAATCGATTTATTTGAAAACCGCGTCGCTCCAATTTTGCTCCGTTTAATATTTGAGGAGCTTCCGGATTCTCTCCGAACGCTTTTTATTTGGAAGTCGCGGATCTTTGATATGGGGAAGTTTGTTGTTAAAGCTTCCACTTTGCGCGCACTCGGCGTAAGCTCGCCAAAGCCCCGGCGCGTAAAATGCATGTGTTACAGAATATAAAAGGAAATAAGTTAGCCTTTTTACGGAAGGTGTCATTATCCCGAGGAAAATAAACGTTTTTTAGTGCCGGCGCTGAGTAAGGGTTATTCCCGTTTGAAAGCTTTTTCTGTACTTACTTAGCTACTCTTTACGAGCGTTATGCTTTAAATGTTGGAACATTTTTGTTAATCCCAAGTGCTCGCAGCTCGCGCATTATTTAGCAGTATCGATTCCCGCCATCAAGCAACGCACTCGGCTTGCCGTTTATTTGAAGAAGACCTTCTTCACATTGATTTCCACCCTCATAGATCCTATTTAACATTATCTATAAGATTATTTCAAGTAAGGATGCAGTTACCATAAAGTGGAACCTTGTTGAGTAAGTGGAGTCTTGTGCGTGTGTTTTGCTAAATAACTATGGAGCTACTGACGTCGACGACAACACTCAAAGTGATCTAAGATAGAGCCTGCTCCGTAAACGACCCTTCACTTGCAAAGGCCAGGAAGGCACGAAGCCCCATTTCTCGTCAGTATGAAATTACTACGAAAAATCTTTGTATAGATTTTCGCAACACCCACTCGTTGGCAATTACTGAGCAGAGTGACGCCTGTCGGCTGTGATTAAGCGGGATATCTATTAAGATAATCGCACTTAATGAATTGGCATTGTGTCGCAAGGTCTCCCGGTCCCAGCGACAGTTTCTGTTGCTCGTGGTTGCGCACTGTTGCGCGTATGATTTACGCGTACGCGGCCGGCTGCTTATCTCGTGCGCTAAAAGTATTTAATTTAGTGCCCTCGCCGGCCGCATGGCAATGAGTATGGATTTCAAGTTCGTAATTTATCGGGATACGTAACTAATGGCCGTTGTTGTACTCGGACACTTCGTAAATCAACGGCTTTGGGACGAAATGCGGAATGCCGGGCTTACTTTGATTAATCAGAACTAACCGCGACCACGAAGTTTGCTGTTCTTCTAGTTTAATATTGACCTTGTAAGATTTTAGCTGAAGGCTGCTTAAATTCTAATTTTAACTTAAATTTAACTTAACTATAATCTGACCTTTACAAAATTACTTATCGAGAAAACTTGTATGGAAACGTAAGCTCAGTAATTTTCGAAATCGTATTTTGTTTAAACGGTGAAAAATCCGTATTCCCATACCTCTGTATGATTTCGAGTCTTGAATTCGAAACCTGAGCTTATCAAAACTGTGCTTAGCAAAAAGTAAGTGCGATATTACAATAGTCGGTAAACGAAAACATGGCCAAAAACAATTCAATCTTGTGAAAAGTTCCCAATCCGCACTGAGTCCACTTAGGAGCTACAATCCAAATCCTCTCGTACTCAAAGGACGTCTGTGCCCAGCCGTGGGACGTATTTGTGCTGGAGTATTACTATTATACGAAAACTGCCAACAAGACGCCGTAATCACCAAAACTGCGGACACTAGGGCAACCGTCTGCGACTGGCCTACAACTTTCTGTCGCACAAACAAACTAGACGTCTAGAAAGTTACAAGTTTGAATTTCAAGTTCTGAACAGCTGTTTGGACAACTGTATGTGGCCCTTGAATGATTGTAGGTTAATTAGAACAACCTTTTGTTTGGACGGAACATGTACTAAACTCGCTGTACTGTACTCGGCATGGCGTCGTGGGAACAGAACAATAGCGTTCCTCCTTGGAGTGGCTTTAGGTTACTTGGCATAACAAAACTATAGCGATGTATCTGTCGATCCCTCCGAAAGACTTGCTTTAGGCGACAGGTGAGTAACCTTTCATTATTACGCCTCTTTTATTCAGCTCTTAACCTAAGATTGTGTTGTTAGTGGAAACGACACGTTAAACAGTCTTAGTTTTTCTATGTAACCCCATGTATGTAGTCTGCCAACCCCATTTAGATTAACCTACAAGCATCACTTCTATTTGCAAAAGATATTGAAATAACAAAGCAAAATAAAAAGTTAAATTTAAAATTTAAAAAACCCCCGACCCAAAAAAAGTACGCAATTATTATGAGGTTAAAAATGCTAAATCCTATAAAAAGCAAAAAATAACTTTTAACACTACGTAAGTACCAACTAAAGCATGTCAGACTATCTACTTAGGACTTTGTGCCACCTTTATGTCGGAGGTATAACCGCAAATTTTGAACTGCAAGTGGTTATCTTGGCCTGCTGTTGACCGTACGTATGAAATTTTTGATTAAATGATGTCGCGTCGGGGGACCGCTTTCTTTATACGAATGTTGTGATTAGGTAGGAATCATCTGATTTAGGTAAGTATTTTTGAAGGTAAAAAGCGGTCCCCCGACGCAACAAAATTTAATCAAAAATTTCATACGTACGGTCAACAGCAGGCCAAGATAACCATTTGCAGTTCAAAATTTGCGGTTATACCTCCGACATAAAGGTGGCACAAAGTCCTAAGTAGATAGTCTGACATGCTTTAGTTGGTACTTACGTAGTGTTAAAAGTTATTTTTTGCTTTTTATAGGATTTAGCATTTTTAACCTCATAATAATTGCGTACTTTTTTTGGGTCGGGGGTTTTTTAAATTTTAAATTTAACTTTTTATTTTATGCTTTTTGAAGGAGCTACTTAATTTTTCATTCTTTCATTTAATTTCTTTTATTTTTCTTCTTGCCATTTAAGGGTAATTTTATGTTTTATTTTAACGGATCATCCGTTTAGGAGCTACAATGCCTCAGACAGACACATACACATTTACACACACAGACACGTCGATCTTAAACCGATTTTCATAAGACATTCAATTGTGTAAAGACTTTGTCGTGCCCTTTCATTTGATACCCCACTCGGGTGTGTTTGCAAGCATTTGGTTTTCCACCCCTAATTTGAACCCCCATAACTTATAAACGGCTAAACCGATTTTCATAAAACATTCAATTATGTAAAGGATTTGTCATGCTCTTTCATTTGATACCCCACTCGGGTGTGTTTGCAAACATTCAGTTTTTCACCCCTACTTTCAACCCCCATAACTTATAAATGGCTGAACTGATTTTTATCAAACATAGCTAAGAACACTCCCGACTGATAAACCTTTCAAACAAAACAAACCGCATTAAAATCGGGTCATCCGTTTGGGAGCTACGATGCCACAGACAGATCCATACACATTTACACACACACACACACACACACAGACACGTCAAACTTATTATAACACCCCGTCGTTTTTGCGTCGGGGGTTAAAAATAGAACAAAAATCTGTCTCATGAACACATTCTGAAGAAACTTGCTGCTGTAACGTAACATTCAGTGTAACACGCAAAGAAAGATTTTGCCGTCCACATTGTCGCAATGTATCATGCAATGTAACAGAATTCCCACTGTGGGACGCTTTGTGCGCACGAATCGTGCACACTACGCGCATGGACGCGTGTTACATTGCATGTTACATTACAGCAGTCTGTAGGTGGCTCAACTAGTTTCAATTGTGAAGAACACGATTAAAAGCCCCTCCTGCTGGCTCCACCGCGGCGCCGGCGCAGTCGCCGCTTATTACATCCCCTGTCCGTCGCAGGTAAATCCTTAAACATCCCCCAGACCCCTCCAAAACCGTTTTGCAAAATATGCCATCAAATATTCCGCTTTCGTAAAACCACTCAGTTAAGGAAAAAATGCTTTTTAAAAATTAAAAAGGGATCAAATGTGGTTCGGCGTGTCACGCGCCGCGCCGGATCCAGGGCACACAAATGACCGCCTAATGCTCTTTATTCTGGACGCGGGCTGAATTAATTTGTTTTGAATAATACGCATTGTTTACTGTTTTTATTCTTGCAATGGTTCCCCGCATCAAAAAAACCGAATCCTTTTAGGATCACTTGGTTGAAACTAAAACCTATATACTAAATTTCAAATCAATGCTGACGGAAAATGGTATTTAGACAAGCTAATTTTAAAACCGTTTAAAAATGATACTTACCTTATTGGATTTTGCACACGAAGTCCGAAAAATTCAAAGGAGCGAGCCCAAGATTTAAACCCACGACTTTCTGCATGTAATAGGTATCAAGCTGTTGGAGCAGTGGCTTCATGAAGATTAAGGGCCGATTTTTCAATCACCAGATAAATTTATCTGCCAGTTAAAATTGTTGCTATCCTTTTTTCGCGTCATATAAAAGAAAAGTGACAGCCAACATTTATCGGACAGATATGTTTTATCTGGTGATTGAAAAATTAGCTCTAAATATTATTACAATTATTGTTTTCCCTAAATACGAGTGTGTAGGTACTCCTTATACTGTTTTAAACTTTCGTGATTTTCACTCATATTTATGTAGATATACGCGGGACTTAATCACGGTACTTTTAATTACCTCTCGACGTTTCGGCCGCGTTACAGCTCCGTGGTCACGAGTTGAGTTTATAAAGAGTGTACTCTTTTCTTTAAAAATCATCTATAGTAAGTTACCGAGTCTTAATACTTAAGAACAAGATACTGTACTTAGTGGTCCAGCTAAAATGGTTGTAATTGAACCTTCTGTTATAAACGCACCTAAGCAAACCGTGACATGATCATTGGCGCCTGAGTCAAGAAATAAGCTGTACTCTGCCTACTCCGCTGTCGGCGGAGCACTCGTTTGCCTCCTAAACTCCACAGCAAGAAAGCCTTTGCAAATCAGACGCGGTTTTCAAGAAGCCGAAATGAATTATTCAAGTTCCTGCCAGACGCCCAACTTCTGCTTTTAATTAAGTTTTGCTTTTGTCACAACCGTTGATAAATAAATAGCAGCGGATTGCGCAGGATTTCCTTTATGAAGCGATGTTGGACGAAGTTAGATGGTGGGTCGGGAATCAATTGGTTCGATAGTGCGCTGTAAGGGCTAACAATTTGATTACCTAAAAGTTAAACTTAAACCACTTCATTTGTTTTCAAATCTAAAAATATGCTATAAGTGGCTGCGAAGCGTGAAATAATCATGGTTTTGTTTATACCACGTTTCGTGTGCTCTGCTTACTTCATTTGGGAACATAGGCATGATTGTATGTATTTGTGTACAAGTTAAAATCTTCTTTTCCAGGTCAATGTTAAATTTTCGTTACATTCTGCTTTACCTACCTTCCGGCTTGGTAAGATAACCGGGTAGATTATGGCGTTTACATTGGGATTGCGATTATTTTTACCCAAGCTTAACCTTCGCAGAAATACTTTCATTGACAACATAGTGCGTGGTTTTCCGTATGCCCTCGAGGTATCTACGGGATTGGCGACATTTGCCCGTACGACGAGAGCGTAGCAACATCCGGGCAAACATTACGACGAAATTTTTGATTCGTCACTGTTTTCTCAGTTGGTAACGATGAAATGTTAAAATTTAGTATCTGGAGAGCAGCTGAAGTGTAGAATGGGAATGATTTGTGCGAGGATTTTATCAAAACGTTACTAACGGCCTTAATCAAGGCCTCTTCACGCGCCGGGCTAACTCGACCGGCCGCCCCCGCCCCCACCCCGGCCCCTCTTTGATGTAGGTCTGGAAAATCATATTATCAAGGAGTAGGAAACGATAGAATAAACTAGTTACCTCTACGAGCAGAATTATTCCCTTGATCACTCAAGTTCAATAGGACTAAAAGCGAAGGATACACTAGGGGACAAATGTCCTACGACACGTGTCCAGCAACGTCGGGTGAAGTAACGCGACGTTGCCGGACTTCACTCGACATGTCGCCTTAGACAGTCGCGCGATGTCACCAGATATATCAGGCGACATCGTCCGACAACATGTCGTGGGACATTTGTCCCCTAGTGTATCCTTGGCTTAATTCGCATTTCCTGCGCGATGCTCGCGAGGCAGGTGGCCGCCGTGCGAGCGAAAATTAAAACGAATTAGAATCGAACGCCATTTCCGAGAAGCGCGGTCGTAAGAGCGTAGAGACAGACTATTACCAAATTATTTATGAAATTTAATTATGCTCTGCGAATATAAAAACGTTCATAAAATGCTAAACTTGATAAATAATGGGCAATAAAGCAATATTTGCGCGGAATATAAAGGAGTGCCCGCCGTTTGTATTCAAAAGCTGTTAGAGGAATATCGAGCGTGTTTCTGGAATTATCTTAAGTTTGATCGTTTGTGTTGGCGCGTCCCGGCCGGGGATTAAAAGTGCCGTTTGAGGTGTTCTCGGAAAGCGAACGGAGCACTAAATTATGCCGCCGCGGGGCGCACGGCCAAAGTATTTGTATTTAATACCAATAGACATAGCGCCGCTGACTATTTCATTAAAAACAGGCGACTGTTGTATTTTAAGCGATGATTTTGTTGCGAAAGTTTTACAGAAAAACAAAACAAATTAGAAGGTACAAACAAACCCGCACCTGTCAAAATACTGCGCCGCGTCTCGCCGGGCACGGTCCGTAGTAAGTCCTCTTCAGACCCTAGTTAGAAAGGTGCTTTATTTCTGTATATTAAGGCTTTATTTGCAACACTTCGTCGCACAGAGATTATGACAGTGACCAGGGGCAATGCGCGTTGTCGATACTGTAATGAGCGCCTGTTGTCGCCGCGGCTTTGGAAAACCAAACCCTCGTTTTGTTAAAAACAACGTGTTCCCAAAATAACACGCGGTCAACAATTACAAGAACAAATATCTGAAGTTGTAAACGGGTAACAATCCATGCGCAAAATTCAGGAAAAATGTTAGGACAACTTTATCAAAGCAGGATAACGATTGTTTACTATTCGCATTTCAATCTCAATGATTCTACCTATCATTAAACATCATCCAACTTGAATTAACAGAAATTCGATGTGGAAACTACCTATATTAACAGTAATACAATGATAATCTATTGTGTTATTATCACGCCATACTTAAGTCCTACAGCTTCTTATTCTTTTATATGTTAAGTAATAGGTGTAAGATCGCGGGATCTTTGTCACGCAGCCGGCATAATTTCACGCGCCGCGGTCGCGCGCACACCACGCCGTCGTGTTAGAGCTCGTTCCCGCTATGTCGGATGTCGGGCCGATTTTTATCGGGTGTCGTAGCGGCAGAATATTTTATATGTATTGTATGAAGCTATTCACACACGAACGATAAAGAATTTGTGTCGGATCCGAAAGAAAATATCGTGCGTTTTGTCAACCCACACGCCGAAAAAAAATCTTATCTGACGCAGTGTCCACATCATAATCGGATGCCGGGCAATCCCCAGCCAGAATAAATCTTTCCCCCAGAACTGGGTGCACCTAATAATAATATATTCTATCTTTTGCTGTCTTTCGTTTCCCCCCCAAATAATAATGCACCACAACAACTTCGTCGATGTCCATTGTGTACATAAATCTCGTTTGGACTGTTGAACTGTCAAATGCCACCAGCTGCGGTCGTGGCTGACAGCCGACTTGTGTCAACAGATGCACCGACACTCGATTACAAATCGTCCAGACAGCCGACTACTGTGAAGAGAGGCACCGACATCCGATAAAAAATCGTCTTAACAGACTACCTAGTGAATAGTGGGAACAAGCTTTTACGCTGCTTTTTACTAAGTATAGATATTTCATACAAACTGAATATAATCTATGGAAGCATTTATGAGTAAGTAGTTTCACTAAATTGTAGGAAGAGCTCCTGGGAGTTATAGCTTCCTTCCTGTTGAATATTAGTGGGTTAGTTCAGGATTAACGTGATTACGAGTATTAAGTATAGTAACCTCAAAAATTACGGCAGGATAACAGAGTATTTCTATCGGAAAATGATTAAAAATAGAAAAATTTTGAATTAAAAGAAAATTGAGATAAGATAAAACCAATTACTGTATTGAACCAATTATGTCGTTTCCTATTTCATTTTCCCTATCGTCCTTTAAACAACTGCCTAATTTAGCAAGGCATCATCTTTATTGACTGCAGTCGCAAGCAAATAACCCGAGATATTAAAAATAACACGGCGCGTATCGCATCGTATCGCAAACTCAAAACAAACAGGCGCAGGCGTGCAGCGCGCAATAACGGCCTGTCAAACGCGCCTTTTGATCTCCAAAACAAATTACTTTAAAAGGAACCTTATTTAGGTAAAGGAATCCGTGCATTTGATACCCGCGGAGACGGCCTTTCAATAAAGCTACTCGAGACACGCACCCGTATGTAAATATTTCATCCCTCCGCGGCGGAAGGGTGAGGCGCGGCGCAGCGAGCGGCGAGCGGGGAGCGGTGGCATGGTCGCGAGCGGGAGCGTCTAGAGGTGAGCGGGGAACGACGTACAGGCGCGAGCGAGAGCGGGGAGCGGCAGCACGAGCGCGAGCGGGAGCGACAAGCGGTGGCGCGGACGCAGGCCAGAGTTGTAAATATTAATCAATCTCTAACAGTTTCCAACTTCGATTAATTTAAGTTAAATTCTATGACGTCTCTGGCGTAAGAAAACAAACGGCCGGGCGCGTTCTGCGACTAAGGCTCAATTCACACCAGAAGAGCGGCGAAGGGCGGCGAATCGCAGAGACCCGCTCGGTAGACAAGGCGCGAGGATTCCCGCGACTGCTCGAGCATCCTCGGGTATCCAGCAACTTCTCGCGCAGTCGCACGGCTTCGTTTATGGAATTCGCCGGAATTCCCGCGGATCCGCGGGCATCCACGCGCCTCGTTGGAGTTTCTCATGCGATAATAAGTCTTATTGTAATGAAAATAAACTTAAAATTTTCATGACACTGAAAATGCGCACCGCTTCGCCGCCCTTCGCCGCTCTTCTGGTGTGAATTGAGCCTAACGCCAATTTCTATTCTTGCACTAGGTACTTCTTTGACTGCTGCGTCGCGCCGACTCGAATGGACATCATTTAAGCCACGGAAACATTAGGGGACAAATGTACCACGACATGACATGTGTCGCGCGACATGTCGAGCGATGTAGCGCGACATGTCGGGCGATGTAGCGCGACGTCGCCGGACTTCGCTCGACTTGTCGCGCGACTTATAGCCGCGTATATACACGTGTCGCGGCATGTTTGTCCCCTAGAGTATCCTTGTCTTTAACACGGCGGGAGGCGCTACCGGGTAAAATTTACCACACGGTGCATAAATTCGCAAATATTTATTTTATTACTTAATTTTGAGCCGAGTCACTTTAGGTACCTTCCGAGAAACGTACGTTAGACTGCTTTTTGGAATATGTAGGCAGTGTGCATGCGGCTTTCGGCTAAAACACACATCTAAAGTGCTAATGGGTATTTTTAACCCAGTAGCGACTATTTGTGTCATTATTTTTAACAGTCTACATTTTACATTTTTGTTGATTTAGATTATAAATATGCCTTATTTCCACTCATTGAAGAACAAATAGAACTTTACTGCATTTAGAAAATAGTCAAGAAGAAGATAATTCTAAAATTGAAGACAATGAAAAATATAGTGAACATGAAAGTAATTCAGAGCATGAAGGAGAAGACAAACAGACAGTAAAGACACTGATTGAAATTTATGATATTTATGTCATAAAAATATGTAAAGAGCATAACTATAGTGTGTTTGTGAAGAATGAGCCCAAAAAGTACAGTCAGATTAACATTCAATGTGCCACATTGTAAGGAAAGTGATCATACTTTGAACATTTTTTTTTTCAAAAAAATGCCAAATTAATGCATGTCATATTTATCATTATAAGTAAGAACACAAGATACTAATTCTGTATTGATCTCGTTTTTACATTTTTTTTATTTGTTTAGGGTCAAATTTTTGGTTTTTTATAAGCTATGTGCAAAATAATGCTGATTTATATGCTGTGTCTTTAAAAAAAGATAATAATTTTGTTTTAAGAGGTAACTACTTTTTTCTCAGATTATTTCGTTGAAAATATAACAAAATATAATATAAAAATAATGTTTTATTGAAATACCTATAACAAACCACCACTTTTACAATAAACACACTGTGGTATTTTTTACCCAGTAGCGACCATCCGTGTTGCATTATGGGGCGCGCCTCCCGCCGTGTTAAGTGAGCTTGTACGGGCACGCGCTCGCCACGACAACTAGGGATCGCTTCGCAATGTGCATTCGAGGAATTTGATACCCGTGCCACTTCGAACCTTTTCGCAATGAGCTTCGTATTGTCTTGGCTCGTAATTACTTCGGTATGTAATAATGTAAAAAAGTGTAACAGAAACGTATTTTTTTTTACTTATTTATAATCGAGGCGGAACTACGCGCCGTGTGTGAACTGAGCTCCTGTGAACTGTGACCTTAAAAGTAAATGCGAATAAAAATAGATGTTTGCTCTAAAAAATCATTGTCTTAATGAAAAAGATTCAATTTTTTCCAGAAGGTGTGCTTTAGGTATGTATGTGCGTTAGATGTATATCCTGTCGTCTATGTTTACATTTTTAATATACTTAAAACGACTATAAATCGTGAAATAGTCGTGCTGGCTGTCCCGGTTAAGAATACAAGTGTACTTAAAGTTTATGTGTATGATGTGTATTAAAAAAGCCCACGCCAAAAGTCAAACTGTAAACGAAAAATCACATCTATGTTTAGAATGGGACTACAAAATATGAAAGTACAGAATAAGAATTCAGTTGAACTACTACATACGCTACAAGCTTTACATTTTTACGATAGCTAATTTACTTCGTAGACTGCAAGAACTAAAATAGTTAGCATAAAAATATTGGTGCAATCGTAAATTCTGATTTAACAACAGCGGAGCGCGGAGAAACCTTTGTGCAAGTTGGCTCCGAGACGATTGCCCGCTCGCAGCTCATAAACCAAATCCAAATACCTAGCTGTGAACGGGATCTACTCCTACGGCCGCAAGCTAGAAATCGGCGCAGCGACGTAAACAGCAGGTCTTTTATACCTACTTACAAAACTACACCCCGAGTGTACTTGAAACCACAAAAACGACAGAAACGAAAAAACAAAAACAAAATAAACCGGCCAAGTGCGAGGCGGACTCGCGCACGAAGGGTTCTGTACCAAAAATAGCAAAAAAAACACGTTTTCTCTACGGGAGCCCCCCTCAGTTATTATTAAGTACCTAGGTATTACTTTGATTTTAGTATTTGTTGTTATAGCGGCAACAGAAAGACATCATCAGATCTGTGAAAATTTCAACTCTCTAGCTGTCACGGTTCGTGAGATACAGTCTGGTGATAGACGGACAGACAGACAGACATACAGCGAAGTCTCAGTAATAGGGTCCCGTTTTCACCCATTGGTTACGGAACCCTAAAAAAACACTGAATACGTCGTTACGAGCCAGTTCAACGAGGATTTTTTTTTACGAGTAAGTTACACAATTATACATTTGAAAAAGCGAGTGACGTATTCTGCGAACACATTGTTTTCTCGTTTGGTAAAACCTGTCCTGGGCATTATTGGGTTCCATTATTATTAGGGCCACAAACAAAGCAATGCGTACATTCCGCAAAAACAGACGACATCACGGTTTTTACGGGGCTACTCTACGTCCATTACTTTCTCGTCCGCATAACCTAAGAGCTGGCGGACAAAATACAAGGAGGTAGCAAAATGCTTACAAATACTTTATTGTTGAAATTTATTCATATTACACATTTATTAACATTGTTACATTAAACACTTTTAATTTTACGATATGAAAGAAGCAAAAACAATAAAAATAAGCAATTAAAAAATCTACTTACAATCACGGTCATTATACTCGTACAATCACAATTCGAAAGTTATCAAGAAAGTTTCCCGTGTGGTGCCCCGGGTTAGAATAGCACCTCCCCCTTTCTTCCCGTGGGTGTCGTAAGAGTCGACTCTGGGAAAGGGTTAGTGTATTGTGGGCGATGGGCTAGCAATCTGTCACTGCAATATCACGTTTGACCATCTGGTTACCCTGAAATTGCTAAACGTGGCACTGGATTTTCGAGTTCACGTGCTCTGCCTACCCCTCTTGGGAATACAGGCGTGAGTATATGTATGTATGTAAGTTATCAAGAAAAAACATTATATAAAGCTAAAAAATATTTACATTTACTGTTATCTAAAAATTACATTTTCGTTGAAATGGTCCACATTATCCTAGACTATCATTTATTTTCTTTGTCTCCGTAGAAACCTATTTAATGCAGTCTACTTTTGGTTTTTGCGCCGCAACAGAACTACAGGCGGAACTCGGAGCTTAATGGACGGACACTACGAGCTCCATTATTTTATACCGAAGAACACGAAGAACACTTTTGATACAATAATTATTGTGTTTGTGACTTAAGGTAAAATCAGACGGTTCATTTTTCTTTCATGTTCGCCTTTCATTCGGTACTATTCACTCGAAATGACACGTCTGAACACGGAATGAAACAAAACTGTCGATGAATTCACTAGAAAAATGAAGCAATCACTCGGATGAACGTTCATCCGAATGAACCGTCTGATTTCACATTTAGCAGTACTTCATTCTACTATACTACATAATTGTATACCTCGTCAACACTTTAACTGTAACTTATCATTACGTTCTCAAACATAATGACGCACTTTCAACATTTTTACATCTAAGCAGTTATTAGATTGTTCTTTAGGATATCATTGATGAAACTATATTTGGTTTTATACTTGGAACCACAGTTTTCGTTCCTCAACATAATAAATTTAAGAGTTGCAAGATTGCTGCAAGTTGCAAAGCTACCTACCTACCTATCTGTAGGAAAGAAATATGCTCAGGGTTTTTCTGTCAGGTAAAACTATGACATTCACTATACTTAGAACCACTATCGCTGACATGTCAAATCTGTATGTACAAGGTTACAAACCGATGATAAAATAACAGATGAGCGAAACTCTGAGGTTGCGAATGAACTCATTCAAGTCAGCTCTGTTATGCTGTAGTTTAAATGACATGGCTGAACTGCAACATCACGATGATGTAAGAGACGGTGGCGGAGGCGACGGCGAGCAGCAGCTGCATGCCGAGCTGCGCGCGCGCCGCGGGCAGGCGCAGGCGCAGCGGCCGGGCCAGGGCCGCGCGCGCCGCGCCGCGCGCCGCCCGCCGCAGCGCGCACGCCTCGGGGCCCTCCTCTGCAACACGCACCAACGTAATGGACCAAGAGCCAGTGGCCACCAGACCTTCGTTAAAATATAAAAGCTGTAAGTTTCTCAATGTTTGGCCCCAAACCAGGTAAGAACGCCCCCCATCTATGAAACTTGGGTCGCGGTGACTTTCGCAGGACCTACGCAGACGACAGACTATCCGAGTCGACTTAATAGTCTTTAAAAATAGAACCTATTGAATTACGGTAACGCACACGACGCGCAAAAAGTTCGGCGCACAATGCACACAATCCTCGCAGACTTTTTGTCTCGCTTACTCGCCAGCGTGCGCGGTGCAGCCTCGCCAACGCCGCCGTGAGCCGTGCCGCCTCGCCGCACAGCTGCCGTCTCGCTTACTCGCCAGCGTGGCGCGCTGCAGCCTCGCCAGCGCCGCCGTGAGCCGTGCCGCCTCGCCGCGCAGCTGCTGCCCCGCGCGCAGCAGCGCCACCAGCGCCAGCGTGTAGTTGGTGAGCAGGACTATGGCCATCCAAAAGCTGCCGGGGGCCTAAATGTAACAAAACACTTCTTCTTACGTATGTTCTGTTTTGGCGCTGATCGAAAGCTCTTATTAGAAACCAATAGTGCAATAAATGCAATTCTTACCTATTGTTGCATTATTGAGAATTTACCTTCGATATAAGTGTTGCGATCCAGTTGTACCCGAGACCAATGAGGTACACCATCAGGATGAACAGCGAAAATGTTATCTGAAACGAGAGGTAAATAGTCCGCCATTTTTGTAAACGATGTTATTTTTTCCGTTTTCTTGTAATGTATGCGTTGCTACTTACTAACGCATTATTTTTACTATTTATTTTTCCATCAGCACTAGCAATACATATTCAGCATAGCAAAGGACATATTCATACCTGGATTCCGAAACACTGCTCGATGCCGCGAGCGCAGCACGCCACGTGCTCGTACGCGTCGCTCCACGCGGCGAGGTCGCGCCGCAGCCGCGCGCGCTCCGTCTCGCTCCCCCCGCCCCCCGCCACGGCCGCTTCGAACCCCGACAGCTTCGCATTGAGGTGCGTCAAAGAAATAACCATAGCCTTAATAAAAACGTTAAAAATGAGAAACTCAAATTGAAACCGCATTTCTCTCCAAAACGAAAGCGTGGCATGCATGATTCCGGTAAAAACGGCACTAAGGGTTGTAGTTTTATAGAAGAACACCCATTGGTAAGCGTTAATGACAAACGAAAGTATGTAGACGATTATCAAAAATGCTATGACTGCGAGTGCCCCCTTTTTCAAGTTGTCGACTTTCTGGTTGTAGTCGCGGTCGGCGGCGCAGTAGCGGTTGACGCGCGCCGTGCTCGCCACGAGCTGGCCGAAGCAGCGCGCGCGCGCCAGCGCCACGCCCACGGCCACCACCGAGCTGGCCGACGTCACCAGCGTGAACAGGTACATGAAGGGCAGGCTCTGGCGGAAATGCGCGTCTTCAATGTTGTACGTGACGGCCACGAGTTGCACGCAAGCACCAACATTCACGAACAACACCAACACCGCGCGCGCCGCCGCCACGCGCCGCCCGCGCCGCCCCAGCTGCTCATAGTTCCGGTATATACTGAACACGTTCTCTATCCCTATCAAAATAGGTAGCAGACTAATTTTACTGATCTTCATCTTGGCGAAGGAAAGTGCGGCTCGGTCACTGACGAGCGACTGAACTACTCGAGGTGCTTTTAATATAATTGGAAGCCCGTAACGACTTAACGCGCTACTTGCATTAAAGTGGCTGTAATTTATTGAAGACAAGTTACTTCCCTTATTTGTTTTTAAATTTAAAGATGATAACAATACCGTGTTACGATTTATATAAACATTTTTTATAAGTTGGACTCCTCATGAACTACACGATGCTCAGGACTTCTAAGGTTTGTCATTAAACATAAGTCGGGATTACAATCATTGAACACCTGCTACTAGTAGTAATTACAGTTTACNNGAGACGCGCAAACAAGCCTCTGTTTAAAAGGATGATTATTGATTACATATTTATTATATTATACTGTTTTAAACTTTCGTGCTTCTCACACATGTTTATGTTTACGCGGGAAAGTCGAGAAGTAATTAAAAAATACCATGATTAAGTCCCGCGAAAACAATAAATAAGGATGATTACATGTTTACCAACAACCGGCGCTGTCGATGCCTTAACATTGCTTATCGACAAGTCAACACAATTAATTATACGACTGCTTTTAAATAAATTGTTTTTTTTACTGACAGACCATTATTAAGTTGACTGGCATACTAATTGAATTTCATTCTTAGGTAGGTAGCTACCTCACGTAAAAGTATTCTTAGAGTTTCCCTCCTTACTAGTGTTATTGAACCGATGGATTCATGACCCACCACGAAACCTACTTAGAATAATTCATAGCTTTGCTCGAAAAAAAAAATTGATAACATTTATTGTGACAACGTTTGGCGATGGGTCAGAAATCAATTGGTTCGACTGCACGAAACAGCTCGGACGGACGTCAGACCCTCTCCTTCTCCATAATTCGAAGTTATACTTCCCTCGTGAAGACTGACCTCTGAACCCCAGCACATGTCCAAAGAAGCAGTAAGTACTACGGTATTTTCAGCATTTGCAATGACTGTAAAGCCTTTTAGAAAAACTAGGCGGATTCGGTAATAAAATAATTTTAAACAAAAAAAACCGACTTCAAATTAGCAATATTTTGAAAGTATTCTGTTTACTGAATGTAAAATCTTGACTTCATCAACAAATTACCGAAAACGTCGTACATCTCCATACAAAATTTGAAGAGTTCCCTCGATTTCTCCAAGATTCCATCATCAGATCCTGGTTTCGTGCCAATGGGACCAATTTCGAGTTATAACCCTTTCGATTAAAAAAAAAATTTGAAAATCGGTCCACGGGTTTTCGAGATATCGGGTAACATACACACAAAAAAAAAAAATTTGGTCGAATTGAGAACCTTCTCCTTTTTGAAGTCGGTTAACAACTTCACGCTTTTATCATTATTACGGTTTTACTGTTTTTTATTATTATTATAGTGTGGTGCCGGGTTAGAATAGCACCTTCCCCTTTCTTCCCGTGGGTGTCGTAAGAGTAGACTCTGAGAAAGGGTTAGTGTATTGTGGGCGATGGGCTAGCAACCTGTCACTGCGATATCACGTTTAATCATCTCTAATTACCCCGAAATTGCTAAACGTGGCACTGGATTTTTGAATTCATGTGCTCTGCCTACCCCTCTTGGGAATGCAGGCGTGAGAATAATGTATGTATAATATATCGTCGTATCCTACGAAAAGGGGCGTAACTACAAAAAGTTGATTTTACAGGAGACGCTTTAAACTGTTTAAAAAAATCA
>BHDV01010984.1:32707-47406 GCA_005406045.1 Adoxophyes honmai
TTCCAACAAAAAGCATTCATATTTATTATGCAATAAGCATCATTTTACAATTCTACTTTTTAAATCGAACATCTTTTCAAATATTGACCCGTAAAGGAAGAGGCGCCAAATTGGAGAAATGTTATGTGGCGTTGTTTGTATGTTTTAGCACGCGACACATACACTTGGAGGCTGTCACTTCTTTGTCAACGGAAGCATGCATTCTCGCTTTAAAACGGTTTATATCACGTCGCGGCAAACCATTAGTAATTTATTCTGACAATGCAAAGACCTTCGTAGGTGCAATGAACGAATTTGCGGCGTTCTTACAACGAACTAAGGACCAGATAGCTACCGATCTCTCAAACGACAGTATTTTGTTTAAATTTATCCCCGCTTACGCTCCCCACTTCGGAGGGATCTGGGAATCCGGCATTTCCTCGTGCAAACATCATCTTAAACGCGTCATGGGGAATGCTAATCTTACCTATGAGGAGTTCAGTACGGTCCTAGCACAAATCGAAGCCGTCCTAAATTCCCGTCCTCTATCTCCTCTGTCCACGGACCCGACCGATCTGCTACCGCTCACGCCGTCGCATTTCTTCATCGGCCGACCCCTGACATCGCCAGCCTGCGAAGATTTGACCACCAAGGCCACTTGCAACCTGTCACGGTACCAACGGGTTGAACAGATGAGGCAACATTTTTGGCAAAGATGGTCTAAAGAATATATCTCAGAACTTCAAACCAGGACCAAGTGGCAGACCACAAAACAGGACATCGAGTTGAATACCCTTGTCCTAATCAAGGAGGATAATCTACCGCCCCTTAAATGGCGATTGGGACGAGTAATCGCAGTCCATCCAGGAAAAGATGGAGTGTCGCGCGTGGCTGATATTCACACAGCTGCAGGGCTCGTGCGACGTGCTTTCTCAAAGATTTGCCCTCTACCCACGGAAGCTTCTTCGTGAAAGATGTTGGGAAGCGGGTGCTCCCAAGGCCGGGGGCATGTTCGCGATCGTGCCTACTCACGCCCTCTAACGGACCACGGCTGCACTATCGCATCAAACTTAGTGCACCCACTCGGCGCGAGGGAGCGCGCCAATCGACAGAAGAAAAAATATATAAAAGGACGGTCGACATTCATTACCTTTCACTTTTTCATATTCGCACTTTTACTCGACTTAAATACACCTTGACTTATATTCGTTTTCTTTAAAATATTCAAAAATTGTACAAAGTTACTCAATTATACAGCTTTCGTTAAAAATCAAAGCTTCCTTATTGAAGAAAGCCCACCGTCTCCGAGTATCCTCACCGGGCCACGTAACTGCCCAAACAGATACTTAGCTAGCTAGTTCACAAAATCGGCAATATGGATTTAGATTTATTTTAGAAATAATTCAACACAAACTAACATTATTTTAGCCGGTGCTACTTAAACAAATAACATAGAAATGACTGCAAACACTAGCATCATAACACTAGTGCTGCCTGGGAATGTACTCTGATTAGCAGAGGAAGGCAAGTCATCCCTCGGCAAAGACCCAACGCTCTCACAAACATATCTCCTTGAAATGTAGCACCAGACCTCGTCGTACTTGGAGTGGCGATTAGGGTCCAGAACCAAGCAGTTCTTGCCAGTATACCAGACATCCGGCTCTCCTTCCGCCCACGGTACAAACCCAACTTCTTCTAGAGTTTGATCTGAAAACAAACACCTATAAGTTTAGTTTAACCATAATAGACGACAAAGCAATTTAAGACCACAGCGATCGCCGCGATGGTTTGGCGGAATCGTCTCCGAACAACCAAAATGACATTAGAACTCTAGTGGATAACTACTCGCTGAGATTAGAACAGATAATGGGCGTTTGTCGATTGATGTAGCAAAATCTAAACAACCATCAAAATTCGTTCCTGGTATTCCATCTCGACTGGACTTTTAGTGCTGGAGCTAGACTATACCTGCCACTGTCTAGCATGAGATGCCTATTGTTCGTTTAGGACAAAAATGTAACTCACTGAATACAGTTCTAAACACTTTCGGCTCAATATCCGCCGCCCTCAGCCCCGCATAGTACCGAGTTTTAGAATTAAACGGTATGTCTTTCAATAAATCGTGAACAACTTCGAGCTCTTCAGCGTTGTTCAGGATCACCAGATGAGCTCCTTCGGCTTGGCAGTCCGCGCTGGCCGCGTCCCAAGTGGCTTCAGAAGTGGATGCTTTGTAGCAACTGCCTGTGCTCGAGATTCTTGATTCATAACCTGAAAAATTCAATCGCCATAGTCACAGTTGACTTGAGCGTGTTTTTACTGACTTGGAAAATAATCAACCCTCGAGTTACAGGTTTGCTAATCCAGTCATAGTTGTATAGCTATAAAAAAAATATATCTTGGATTCATAAAAAAATTAAACAGATCCATGATAAGCAATAAAAATGAAATTCTTTAACCATTCCCATAGACGCCGCAATCTTCGCTGTAGGGCGCGTCTTTAGCTGCCACTTTACACATTAACGGTTGGTAGCTGAATGCATTTATGCTCACGATTTGACCGAAGTGATTGACCGCATTGCACTTTTTTCTTTCAATTTCCCTTTGGACACCGTAATCTGGATTTACTGTAATTACAAGATTTTTCATATTAAGGTTACTAAGAACTAAGAAGGAACAACCAAAGTAGCTTAAAAGTCAATTGACTGAAAAAGTATTGAGTAATTATTTATGACAAAAATTGAAAGAAAGAAAGAAAGAGAAAGAAATACATTTATTGACGGAAATTGATATTTACGAACAACTTTAATAATTGAACTTTTGATTTACCCATATCCAATATACTGGACTTCTTCTTTTTACAGTAGGTACCACTTGACCACTGAAGGTTGGCAGTCGATTCCCTAAACCCTCCCTAAACCGCACCTTGTCCGTAGCAAGTCTGGACGACTCCGACGTTTTGTTGCCTGTCCACTCCCGTCCGGAGTCACACATAATTATGACTGCTTGAAGCACAGTTTTTACGTGCACTATTATCCTATTACAGTCCCGTGTGGATTTAAATTAACGCCTCTACAATTATCTTTCGTGGATGTTATAAGAGTCAACTTGATATACATTTTACCTTAAACCTAAAATTATGCCAGAAGTGGCTACGCACCGCGTGAAATAGTCATGGTCACGTTTTGTGTGATCTGCTTACCCCATTTAGAAAATTAGGCATTATTTTAGGTACAGTCACGAACCGGGATTGTTGAGCCACTTGCCACTGTTCGCAATTTAGACGTGTAATCACTGACCGATGTGACAGACTAAATGTCAGCTATTGGATTATTACACGACCAAGTTACAAACAGGTAAGTGGCTCAACAATCCCTGTTCGCGATGGTACCTACCTATTAGAGTATTTACTACCTATTAGAGTTTGTTCCCAAACTTACGAGTCGAATCTTCATCCTCAAATGAGTCAACTGGCTGACGGCTTACACCTTGCGGTGCGACCATCACAGCATCGAACAAGTGCGGAAACCTCTTCATTATAGCGTAGATTTGTTTCAGATCTTCATCAGACGTGATCGTCGCTAGCTCCGCTCCCTCTTCAAGGCATTTCCTAGATGCAGTAAATTTGTCCCCGCTTTCCGTGTGTAGCTTGTAGAAGGCATCCGTTTCCTTGTTGTATTCATAGTCTGATCGGTACTGCTTCGATATTATAGGTGGCAACACGGAAGACACTGTACCTAATCAAAAATACACATTTATGTATGCAAATTGCCCGCTAATCTATTTAGGAACAATACATAACTGCTTGAACCAGAGTAAACAGTTATCGTGGGATATCTGGGCCTTGTACAATTTGACGACGTGATAAGGTGATAACCTCCGCCCTTTTAAAAAGTTTAGTGCGAAGTCGAGATGTTGAACAACAATTTTATCGGTGGAAATGAAGAATCTTGTCTGGGATATATTTTTTTTGCTTTTAGTATTTAAAGTATTTGACATTGTATTAAAAAATAGTTATAATTTAACTACGCCATTTTAAACTTAGTAAATAAATTTCCGATTCGTCATTTAAACATGCCGGCAAACTTACACCCTACAACCAAACAAAGACAAAAATAATATTACATTTTCCGTATGATGTCGGGTTTAGAACAACACTTCACCATTCCTTTCGTGGATGTCGTAAGAGGCGACTAAGGAAATGGATTTAGGTATATTTTAGGCGACAGGCTAGGAATCAGTCACTATTACACCTGCCCACTTAAAACCTAAAAAAAATACTATAAGTGCCCACGAAACTTGAAATAGTCATGGTTTTGTCTGTGTAGCGTTTCTTGTGCTCTGCCTACCCTATTTGGGAACATAGGCATGATTGTATGTATGTATGTATGCATAATATTATTAAGCTCAATAACGTCAAACTCAGCGAAGTGATGATCTTCACGAGGCGGCTGACAAGAGCTGAATGAAAGTGGCCGAAGATCGTGCTCAGTGGCGTGCCGTGCGAGTGGCCTGGCTCCAATAGTGGACGAGCATAGTCTGATGATGATGAAGAAGCTACATTACGTGACTTACCCACAAACGCTGTGAATATGATCCATAATTGCATTTCGAGTCTTCTATGGCGTACCTACACACGCACGTTTGTGTTCGGAAGTATTAACTAAGGAGAACTTAGAAACATTAAGGACTTGTTCGCGTCTATTAACTGTGTTCGCAAGTATTCGTGAACGGTTGTCCTCGCCCGCCGCCGATGACGGTTTAAAGCGACCAACGCCAAATTAATGAAGCATCTGATTAATTATACGACTATGTATACCTATTTAACATGATATGCGCGACGTAGCGCTCCGTTGCGCAGGGTACCTATTGCAGATTACTAAAAACAAATGGACCCTGTAATCATCCTTTACCAGTCCCAAAATAACTCTTGCAGCCTGCACTATGAAGTACGTTGTAAATAGGTTCTGTGGCGAGTTCGAAATTAATTGGTGTAGCTAGTACCTACTTTCATACCTAAACACGAGATTTCCGAAGAGGGTCTCGAATGATGCGGTCAATATTTAATCAACATACTTTTTCTGCAAAATATGGTTAAAATTTGGCTCTATAATTTAATTTATAAATCTATATTTTAATATTTCAACAGAACAGAATGATGCAGATTTTCTATACCTAGTCTAGTCAGCGCAGGACGTAAGAGGCTCTTTTACACGCCTTTTGCTTGGTATGTTGCGACTAGTTCCACTATTATTTACACTAGTAGGTATTTACAATGGCTTTACAACAGGCTAGCAACCTGTCACTAATATACCTGCCAACTCAAACATACATACATACATACATACAATCACGCCTGTGTTCCCAAATGGGGTAGGCAGAGCACACGAAACGTGACATAGACAAAACCATGATTATGACTATATCACGCTTCGCAGCCACTTATAGCTTAGTTTTAGGTTTGCAAAGATGGAAGAGGTAGAATAGTGACAGGTTGCTAGCCTGTCGCCTAAAGTATACCTTAACCTATGTCCTTAGTCGCCTCTTACGACATCCACGGAAGAAATGGAGGGGTGTTATTCTATCCCGACACCACACAGGAACTCAAAACCTAAAAAAAATGCCCACGAAACGTGAAATAGTCATGATTTGTCTATGTAGCTTTTGGTGTGCTCTGCCTACACCATTTGGGAATACAGGCGAGATGTATGTATGTATTTACAATCACTATCTCTATTATGTTCCCTTAGTGGAACGACTTGGTTTTTTTTTCCAAGTTGTAAAATTTATGAAAATATATTGAATTATGCATTATTTATTAACGTCACGCATAGTATAACTAGGAGGAACAGAACTTTTGTTTGAGTTTACCAGCGCTTCATACCGACCATGACTACCAAGAAGAATTCGCCCCAAGAAAATTTCAAATCGTTCAGAATAGGCAAAGTAAATTTTACTCACGAGGAAGCAACAGGTACAAACAACAGGCGATTGGTAAAGGTTTTAAATAAAAACATAACACATAACTCATACACATTTATTTTATTTTGATAGTATGAACTAAAAACCTATACCTATACATAATAATAGATTATTAAGTTGATTATGCTATGAAACAGTTTCATCTTTTTCTATACCTACTTAATTCTACACTAACAGTGCTGTCGAACAAATTGCATTCTGGTCCATCGTTATAAACTATTTACATTGAACATCATAGTGCCATTGAAATGCTCAATAAAGGAAATATTTATTACGTTTATTGTGACATTTTTCGACTTCAATCGGTTCGACTATACCTAAAAATTATCGACCTTTTTTTACCAGGATGATCATGGATGCACAGCACGGTTGACTGTATCAAAAAAATATCACAGAAAGAAGCGCAATGCACATTGGCAAAATCACACTGGCCCGTAAAGGCACGCCATTTCCAGTACTCTCACAGACGTATTTCATTTTGAGGTAGCACCAGACGTCGTTGTACCGGCCGTGGCGGCGCGCGTCCAGCGCCACGCAGTACTCGCCGCCGCGCCAGTCGCTGGGCTCCCCGTCCTCCCACGGCCCGTAGCCCACCTCCCCCAGCGTTTGATCTGGAAACAAGCAACTTACGTGACCACGCAATCAGCACGCAGGTTTTGGGCAATATTTGATTTGTTGTAGTCTGCTGGCCAAAAATCCTACATTCAAAAGCCGCGTAATTACTTGTGTTAGTACAAACGAAACCAGTATGGTAGCGCTATTGTCTAAAGGGCCTGATAGGCGAACAAACTTTAAGTCCGCGGTTTTTAAGTTTGCGAACTAAAGGTCCGACCACACCGCAGCTTAAAATCCGGTCTCGCTTCGGAATCGCAGTGTCGCGTCCGATAGCGGATTTTAAGCTGCGGTGTTGTCGGACCTTTACTCGGCTCGACGTCGGTGACACACGTGAAAGCTTACTTATAAGTACGCGGTTTCAAACCAGTGAATCGTCGACGATTTTGCGCGGCGGTTTTAAAGTACACGTACTTACGTTGACACACAGTCGAAAAACGCACTTTAACGCACCAAAAATCTAAATTATGTTTAATTTGACAGTTGGAATCAAAAATCACTTCGAAATTGATACATTTCAAAACGAACTGTCACACGACTTAAATGTTTGGTGCGTTAGACAATAGCGCTACAGGTTTTGATAAAAGTTTCATTATTATTGGCGTCAATCACCTTTTTTTATTGTTATTCTGTCTTGACATTCAGGAATTAATAATTGTGAGTAAGTACTTAGAAAATCCTCGATTTTATCAACAAATTACCGAAAACATCGTACATGTCCCTATAACATTTGAAGAGTTCCTACGATTTCTCCAAGATTCCATCATCGGATCCGGACTTCGTGCCAATGGGACCAATTTCGAGTTGTACCCTTTCGATTAAAAAAAAATTATGAAAAATCGGTTAACGAATCTCCGAGATATCGAATAACATACACACAAAAAAAAAATTTAGGTCGAATTGATAACCTCCTCCTTTTTTGAAGTTGGTTAAAAAAAGCTTGAGTACTTATAGATATTATGTCCTAGTTCATTCTCAGGAAATGCGCCATAAAGAACTGTGTGTATTACTGTAATAATATCTAACTCACCTACAATGTCTGTATTCTAGAAAAACACAATTAAAAATTTTGACATACATACATTGCCACGCATACACGCATTGCAGTGCCACGTTTAGCAATTCCAGGGTAACCAGACGGTTAAACGTGATAATTGCAAATTGAAAATTTTAAATTTTACTGACCATGTTTATGGAATTGTAAGCTTAAACATCAAAATTAACTCACTGTACACAGTTTTGAAAACTCGCGCTTTACCCCTATTCGTCGCCTTGACCCCCGCAAAGTACTGCGTTTCAGAATTATGTGGTTTCTGCATCAAAATTTTTTTGACAACTTCGAGTTCTTTAACGTTGTTCAGGATCACCAGATGAGCCCCTTCGGCCTGGCAGTCCGCGCTGGCCTCGTCCCAGGTGACTTCGGAAGTGGATACTTTGTAGCAACTGCCAGTGATCGAGATTCTTGATTGATAGTCTGAAAAATTGTTGCTTTTTAATGTCCTATTTAGGCCTCAGTCCCCTTCCTACCTCTCTGAAAGATTTAGTTACTTGGCCTCTGGTTCTGGGAACCGACTACGGTCAATTAACAATCTTTCCCTAGCTTTCCCAATCTCCAGATCCAAATCCTATTCCAACTCCTTTTCAGTGTACTCTGTCAAACTGTGGAATCAGTTAACGGACGACATTCGACGTCCGCAAACTGTGGCCACTTCGCGGAGCCATTTGAAGGAGTGCTGACTTGAAAATTTGTCGTAGATTTTGGTATGCTCTGTCTTTTTATTGTATGTATATATTTATAATACTTAGTATTAAATTTATTAACAATACGTGGAGGTATATATTAGGGGTAGTAATTAAACCGACTTCTTTTTAATAGCATAATCGGCTACTGAAAAATCTAAGTTGCCTTCTAAATTACTAACTCAGCCGCAATCAACCGTCGTCTAAATAATGTCATCTTAGCCACTAATTATCTTCTATGTAAGCCACTGTAAATATAACTTGGCATCGTGCTTATTATTTAGCATCTAAATTTGTGACATGCATTCAAGCGGGAAACTTCTAAAATGTTATCATGTGGCACCAAAATAGTAATTGTATTAGCTTCTAATTTCATAAGTCGGTATGTTTAAAATGTAATTCATCTTACATTTTTTTTCAGTAGTGGGTTTTCTGTAGGGGTCGCATCGCAGTTCTAACCTAACCTAACCAATTTTTGGTGCTAGTTTGTTTTCTGTAGGGGTTGCAGTTTTAACCTAACACAATCAATTTTAGTAGTAGTTTGTTTTCTGTAGGGGTCGCAGTTCTAACCTAACCTAACCTATTTTTGGTAGTAGTTTGTTTTCTGTAGGGGTCGCAGTTTTAACCTAAACCAACCTATTTTTGTAGTAGTTTGTTTTCTGTAGGGGTCGCAGTTTTAACCTAATCTAACCTACTTTTATGGCAATAGTTTGGTTTCAGTAGGGGTCGCAGTTTTAACCTAACCTAACCTACTTTTTTTGGCAATATTTTCGTTTCTTTGGGGGTAGCAGTTTAAACCTAACCTACTTTTTTGGCAAGGTTTCTGTATCTCTGATTGGTGCAAATGGCCAGTTGCTGTCATGGCGCACTCTCGCGCCAAATCGTACAGTGGCTATTTTCATGATAAAAGAATATGAAGTATTATTTTAAATGTTAAGTTAGAATATTTGAAGTTGTCTATTAAAGCTTAAATATGTAAATTTTGAGGAGCTTGTATGGAAGCTATAAAATGTAAAGTGATAATGAATTAAGAATTTCGTGGCCGAGTTAGTAAATTTGGTGGCAAGTAACAATAATTGTTGGTCTTGACTTGATGCTTTTTTTGTCATTTTTGTTGGCGTTGTAAAGAAGATGAAATAGTATTTTAGTAGCTATATCATTTTCCCGATGCTTAGTTATTAAATTAGAAGTTTGAGTATGGGGCCAAAAAAGAAAAATTGCGGCCAGGTTTATTATTTGCCATATATTAGTATATAACAGTGGTAATTATTTGTGTGTATTAGAATGTAATGTTTATGTATTACATATTTAAGTTACCATTTCCGTAGACGCCGCATTCCTCGTTGTATGGCGCGTTTTGAGCTTCTACCTTACACGCAAACGGTCGGTGGGTCAACGTGTCTGAGCTCTCGATTTCACCATAGTAGTTTATCACGCTGCACTGATCTCTTGAACCAACATTATCATCAGGACTCGCTGTGAAATTCATATAACATACATTTTTTATCTACATTCGTATCATCTACATTCGTATCGTTCCCACTATACGATTTTATTAGACTGGTAGAGTAGGACATTGTTAGCTCGATTTATTTTGTTAGGAAAAAAACTTATTGTAGAGACTTCAGTACTCCAAGTGTCATCATTACGATAAAAACATAAGTCACTATTGTCTGCGGTAATACGCATCAGTTTGTATAGGAACTGTGACAGCGCCTCCCAGCGGCACGTTTACACAACTGTTGTAAACGACAAGATAAGTAGCGTTCCCGTGGAAACTGGTCACGATACGATAACAAATTCGATTGCGAATTAACGCGAAGAATTGTATGGAAACCGAGACAGCGCCACCAGCGGAACGTTTGGACAACTGCCGCGGTTGACACGGTTTCAATACATTCTCGTAAATTCACAAACGAAATCGTTATCGTTTCGTGATTGCTTTGAACGCTAAGCACACACATATTAACGCAGACAATAGGGACTCGTGGTTTGGTTGTAACGGGGTACCTATAGTTTCAACTAACCTAACTGATTTCGATACACACCTTGCGAGGCGATCATCACAGCATCATTCATGTTTATCCTGTACATTATGGCGTAGATTTGCGTTACATCTTCGCCTGATGAGATCGTCGCTAGTTCCGCTCCTTCTTCGGCGCATTTTCTAGATGCTGTCAATGTGTCTGCGGTCTCTGTGTGTAGCTTGTAGAAAGCGTCGGACTTCTCGTTGTACTCGTAGTCCGACCGGTAACGTTTAGATGACACTGGTGATGGTGTGGCAACGGCGGATGCTGTAAGCGCAAAGTTTATTATTTGTTTAGTTTAGGAAATAATAGTCCCCAGCATCTAACATAGCAAGGTTTTAGGTGGAGGGGCTAAGTTTGCGGATTGCTTGACCATGGCAAAAGCATGGTGGTGCGCAGGTAAAAGTTAAACCCCAAGGACTGTACTAACATGACTACTTCATTTTTACCTACTAAGCTTTCACTATAAGCTGAGATAGGATCCTATTTTTAAGTGTTTAAAGATAGAAGTAGATAATAATCGTTAAGATACTAAAATACAAAAGACCGGATCTTTGGTTAATAAAATAAAATTAAGTTTGCATTCTTTTACGGTTATGTTTTACGGTACCTAAGTATCAAAAATGATAAGTACCTAGTCTCTTACTTGTTTTTCCTTTTTTATGATAGAAGTACTTAGGTAGTTTTATAATTAAAAAAAAATAACTTACCTATTAACGCTGCGAAGATAATCGACAATTTCATTTTGAAAGTTTTACGGTACACAATCACGCGGCACTGTTGAGTGTATGAGTTTCAAAGAACTCAAAAACAATAATGAAGCATTTATTATTATCAATATTGATTACGCGCTGGTAATTTTGCTTATTCGTTGGTTGTTTATGTTCTCGTTATCGCAGTGGTAGCCCAGCGGTCCGACCTGTGGCCTCTCAAGCAGAGGGTCGTGGGTTCAAACCCCGGCCTCGCACCTCTGAATTTTTTAGAATTTATGTGCGAAATCGAATTTGATATTTACCACGAGCTATTCGTTGAAGGAAAACATCGTGAGGAAACCTGCACATAGCGACGAAGCAATTCAATGTTGTGTGTGAAGTTCCCTATCTGCACTGGGCTCGCGAGAGAACTATAGCCCAAGCCCTCTCATACTGATTGGAGGCCTGTGCCCTGCAGTGGGACGTATATAGGCTGGATGATGATGTTTATGTTCTCAATTAGGTAGATGCGGGAAATTTGGTATCTGGGGTCTCACGTAAAATTCCACAGATAAAGAGCGTGGGTATTTGTGATAATAATAGTATACGAGTCGAGTATAGGGTAAATGTCCCAGTGTTGGAGGTTGTAGTATTCGTCATCCATTGAGTTAATGTCATTAAAATAAAAACGATATTATTTACTTTAATTAATAAACCGTTCATTACATTGGATGTCGTAAGAGGCAACTACGGAAATAGGCGAAAGGCTCACAACCTGTCACTGTTATACCTGTCAACTTAAAACCTAAAGAAATAAGCTAGAAATGGCCACGACTCGTGAAATAATCGCGGTTTTATCCATGCAACCCCATTTTAGCGATAGCAAATACTACAACATGTGGCTTTGATATTTTACATTACAAAAATGTTGCTCACAAAACCACCCGACATATTCGATTAGACTCAGGTCCATCGCAAAACCGTTTCATAAAAAAATGAGATTTTAATACAGAAAAGAGTTTTTGGAATCACTTTCTTACATGCTTTTCTTTTCAATTCGATTTTGAAATTTTGCGACTAATCCAGAAAACACACACACACATACACACTCACGCACGCACACCCAGATAAGCACCTCCAGATCTTACATACCTACCTGCCTAGTTAATAAATTAAATTAAGTAATTCTTGTTTGAAATAATGTTCACAATATGCAAAATAATTATAGTACAATAACCACTTTGTTTGTACTTCGAATCTGGTCCCCACATGACAGGCTTAGCCTATTGTGGGACCACCAGAAATTTTATAATAATTATGTATTTTGTGAATGTCTTCGTTTTAAATGAACAATTTTAATTTTCGAATAATGTTCGACGAAAAAGGGTGTCATAAAGCTGAATATCGGGAGGATAGTGAGAAAAATGCTTTGACTTATTACATTAAGCTTAAATAGTGTTCCGAATAAAATGAATAAGGAAATGCAATGATTTTCACGTATTTAAAGCTGTATTTAGAGGCCCTAAAAGATTGAAAGTGATATAACTTTTGATCAAAAAAACGTAGAGTCATCAAAATTGTATCAAATGACGCGGAAAAGTAAGCATGCAATTAATAAAGCATTAATCATCATAAAATACTACATATTATTAAATAAATCAATAAAAACAAGATAAATACCTACGGACCGAGGTGATGTAGCTAACCATGCCACTGAAGGGTGGGTGTGGAGGGCAATTTTTTTTCGCGTGTTTTCGCATTTTGAATGTGTCAGGACACTAGCCAGAAGCGTAAAATACTGGTATTTGCCTAAGAATGTGTACGGATTCAATAAAAATCGAAATTTGCAATCTTTTACGAGAGAAAATTTATATGTACGCAGCACTAAATAACGCTAGAAATTAATTACCTCTCGACATATCGGCTGCGTAAATGCGACCGTGGTCACGAGAAGACTCAAGCAGATCATAAAAATTGGGGAACATTTAGGGAACTATAATGGACCAAACTACTACAAACATTAATATTCCAAACCTAATTATAACGACCACGTACCGAAATAAACTACTCATACTGCGCAACTAACCGAACTATTAAAATTACGATAAGGTACATTACAACTGTTTGAATTAATTTATTGCGAACCTAACTATTCCGAAACTAACTATTAACAACCTAACTATTGCGAACTAAACTATTTCGAACCTAACTACTTGAAAAATAACTATTGCAAAACTAAGTATTGCAAATCTAACTATTGCAAAACTAACTATTGCAAACCTGACTATTGCAAACCTAACTATTGCGAACCTAACAATTTCTAACCAAACTATTGTGAACCTATTACAAACCTAACTGTTACAAACCTAACTATTTCTGACCTTACTATTGCAAACCAAACACTTGCGAACCAAACTCGTGCAACCTAACTAATTCAAACATAACTATTGCAAACCCAACTATTGCAAACCTAACAATATTGCAAACCTAACTATTGCAAACCTGACTATTATTGTAAACCTAACTATTTCAAACCAAACTATTGCAAATCTAACTATTTCGGACCGAACTATTGCGAACCTCACAATTAAAAAATTAACAATTGCGAACAAAACTCTTGCAACCTAACTATTTCGAACATAACTAGAGAAAACCTAACAATTGCAAACCCAACTCTTGCAAACCTAACTATTTCAAACATAACTATTGCAAGCCCAACTATTGCAAACCTAACAATATTGCAAACCTAACTATTGCAAACCTGACTATTATTGTAAACCTAACTATTTCCAACCAAACTATTGCAAACCTAACTATTTCGGACCGAACTATTGCGAACCTAACAATTGAAAACCTAACAATTGCAAACCAAACTCTTGCAACCTAACTATTTCGAACGTAACTATTTCTAACATAACTAAGGAAAACCTAACAATTGCAAACCCAACTCTTGCAAACCAAACTATTGCATACCTAACTATTGCAAACCTAACAATTGCAAACCTAACAATTTCCAACCAAACTATTGCGAACCTAACTATTTCAAACCTAACTATTACAAACCTAACTATTTCGGACCGAACTATTGCAAACCGAACACTTGAAAACCTAACTATTTCGAACCAAACTCAAGCAACCTAACCATTTCGAACATAACTATTTCGAACCTAACTATTTCAAACCTAACTGTTACAAACCTAACTATTTCTGACCTAACAATTGCGAACCAAATTCGTGCAACTTAATATTTCGAACATAACTATTTCGAACCTAACTATTTAAAACCTAACTATTGCAAACCTAACTATTGCAAACCTGACTATTATTGTAAACCTAACTATTTCCAACCAAACTATTACGAACCGAACACTTGAAAACCTAACTATTTCGAACAAAACTCAAGCAACCTAACTATTTCGAACATAACTATTTCGAACCTAACTATTTCAAACCTAACTGTTACAAACCTAACTATTTCTGACCTAACAATTGCGAACCAAATTCGTGCAACCTAAATATTTCGAACCTAACTATTTCAAACCTTTGTTGTTGGAATGATTAGGTTTGTAATAGTTAGGTTTGCAATAGTTAGGTTTGCCATAGTTATGTTTGAATTAGTTAGGTTGTTAATAGTTAGTTTCGGAATAGTTAGGTTTTTTTTTTTTTTTTT
>BHDV01010986.1:10456-20491 GCA_005406045.1 Adoxophyes honmai
CCCCCCCCTATGGCTACGCCCCATGTGAGTTCATACTTAGATGTGTGATCCTGATTATTCTCCAACAATGGTTTCTACACTATGGAGCAGGTGTCCCCAGCCCACGTCTTGTTATCCACTGTCTATGGCGGCGCCCTATTACGAATACCTATGTCACTGGAGAAACGATATTGAATATTTCGATTATCTGCGTCAGTACGCAGCCAAAATAATATCTCTATAATAGCAGTAAACAAACCATTCCACTACTTATATGTATTGTTTTGGTCTAAAAACTGAGACAAAGTTTTGCTTCATTATGAAGCATACAGTCACCGAAAACATTTCAAATGTCTTAGACTGTTTCTAGTTCATAGACATCTTGTACTCTACAGGAGAATCGATTGCAGAATCGATAAAAACTGTTAACTGTCATAACTTTTGTATTACTTACTTAAACGATTAGTACTTATGACGATTGCACAGCATGATCTTGATAGAAAGCATAAATGCGACCTTAACTTTCGGTTAGATTAAGTAAGTTAACCGACAATAGAGGCTCTTACGCTAATGACCGAAATCGCAGAGTATAAAACCGTTGTTTCACTTCTCAAATATGTACAAGTTCGTGAAATATATAAAATTATGCGTGATGGAAGAAAGTGATGTCGTGACATCTGAAGCGCTCGGCGGATTGCCGGAGAAACTGCGCCTTTCTACCGCCCGAATGGTATCGCCAGTTAAATGACAAACGCACAAACTGAGAGAGATTATGGAACAATAAATTTAACATGAATTACGCTAAACAATATTTTTAGGTCAAAATATCATATGCCCATGTGAGCTGTTTGCTTAGTTACCACAAAGTCTCACATTTTTTTATGAAATGTATGCTTACGTTTGATCACAATGACGCTGAATGACATGGCAAGGTGTGTTATGGGAGCATGCATGCATAATATGTACCTTTTAAAGTATAAAGTTCTGTGATATACATCTCTCTCCAATTCTTCCGTGGATGTCGTAGGAGGCGCCTAATGAAACAGCTAAAGGTGTATTTTAAGAGACAGGCTAGCAACATGTCACTATTTTACCTCTTTTCTCTAACCTAGTACCTCAAAATTATGGTAAAAATAGCTACGAAGCTACGAAGCATGACTTCTATGTAGCGTTTCGTGTGCTCTGCCTACCCTGTGTGTGAGTACAGGCATAACGCATAAATGAGAACAGTCAGATGTGTGCGTACGTTCGTTGTTAGACAATGACTTTTCATACAGACATAAATCACGCCTGTTTTCCCACAGCAATAGGCATTGCACACGATAACTATAATTTCAAAAACTAGATTGTGTTACTGAATAGTAATAGATTTATCGGCACATCCAATTAGTCACTTAAGACACATTTTCATTCATTAACCTTCCGCACCTACATTTTTATTGTCCGTCAGGTCAGCCTACTCATTTTAATCAAACGAAACAACCCTCTAAGGACGTATAACCGTTACCTAACGCGGCGATGTAACGCGTTATTTTATATCATTCTCTACCTACACAACCTCGTTTTTAATTGGGATCATCTGTTCCAGCATAGGCTGTTATGGGTAACGAAGTTAAGCCTACGACAAAATTTAATCCCAACTGTTGAGACATTCGTATGCCAAAATATTAGCTAACAATTGGTTGCGGGCAAAACTAATAAGCAAGCCCCTTTTCGGATCGTTAAGGAATTTATTATTTTAAAGATGTCTGCGAACAACAATAAAATTAGACTGTAATGTATTACTTTGTGATTATCTACTTTTTTTTCATTAAATCTAGCTGCATTATAGCTATACATTGAATTGACTTTGACGTCGCAAAACATCAATGATATCGAAATTAAGGTAAATAAATCGCTTTTCAGACCATTTTTTTCCAAATTGATATGTAAAGTCGATAGTTCTTGTAATTCTGCCTAACAATTAGGTTACCTTAAATTAGTGATGATGATTTAGAACCTGGCAGGTAATGTATCTTTCTCCAATTCGCAAGTTGCTAAGAAAAAAAACAGAAAGAGGTGGTACGTCACCGCTACCACCGCAACGCGTTCCTCCCGAAGATGGCTCATGAATCGGCTAGAAACATGTCGAGCTAATCTCGAGATAAAACTATGTAACTTACAATAATTCTGAAGAACTCTGTGCAACACAGTTGCATTACAAGTACAGAACAATTAGAGCTATAAACGTTCGCGACGCACATAAACTGAGAAGAAAGTTCCCGTCCGACGCTCGTTATAACATTACGAGGCTCGTATTGGTCGAATTATTACACCCAATAAAATTATGGCGTAACCACTTTATCACTTTGTAAACTGGGAGTTTATTGTTTATGGAGATTTCTCGACGTTGCTATGGTGTATTTGGAAAATATTACTTCATTAGGCGGTATACGATGTGGCTCTGAGCACAGACGTGGAAGAGCTAAATAGAGCTTTTCTAAGAGATAGGTCACTGTCGCAGTGTTTGTTAGTTATGTATACTTTAAAAGTAAAATTTTCTTGTAGCGTTTCGCCTAGTTGCGGCAGAAGAAAATAGATAAGTCTTATATTATACTTGAAGCAATTTATCGCGTAATTATTCATGTATGTATTGGTATTTAATTTGTAGAGTCACATTCTGGATAGTATTTTTTACCCTAGGAGCATTTCAATTACTGAAAAGTAAGTAAGTAAATAAACACTTTATTGTACAAAAGGAAAAAACATAAAATACAAAAAAAAACTAAATTATATAGGTACAAATGAAATGACGAAGTACAAAGGCGGACTTATGGACTTACGGACCCTTAAGGGGTTACTGAAGACCTCAGGTCAAGATAATAAATAGGTACTACAAAGTTTGCGGTTACATCTTTCTACCAAAAAATAGACTAACTATTAAGACCTTAAACGAATATAAAATAAACGATCAAGAAGAAATGCATCTAAAATTGTTAGCGACAGAAAATTACACGATTATAATACGAATATAAACGACATCCCGATTAAAACGACATTTAAATAAACTATCGGGGTGAAATGTGGCTAGAACTATTATTTAGCGAGTAACAACAAAATAGACGATTTATACAGGGTGGCCCATCTAAAACGGTCAGTATGGGGAAGTCCGAAACTATACGAGATACGAATATCTCTTCTTAGGAATCATAACATCGATTTTAATAAAAAGAAAAACTGCATTCATACATTTAAAAAAAAATGTGTACTCAGTCCGGGAATCGAACCCGGTTGTTTTGAAAAAAAAAACTTTTACTATTTCTATTTAGATATCGATTGTGTAGGTCTTTAATCAGTAAATATGTGCAAGAAACATGATTTCTAAAATGAATAAAATGCATTGTTTTTACATGCTTTAATTTATTTTAGTAGGTGTTCAGAGTGATCACAGTTACAAACGTAGTAGGTATTGAGAAAGGCGGTGGTCACTTCGAACACCTACTAAAATAAAATCAAAGCATGTAAAAACAATGCATTTTATTCATTTTAGAAATCATGTTATACACACATATTTACTGCTTAAGACCCACATAATCGAAATCTAAATAGAAACAGTGTTTTTTTTTTCAAAACAACCGGGTTCGATTCCCGGACTGAGTACAGATTTTTTTTTAAATGTATGAATGCAGTTTTTCTTTTTATCAAAATCGATGTCATGGTTCCTAAGAAAAGATCTTCGTATCTCGTATAGTTTCGGACTTCCCCATACTGACCGTTTTAGATGGGCCACCCTGTATAACGAAAATAAAGAAACACGATCACGAACGAACAAATGTGTCGCAGTTTAGTAAAAAAGCCTACACTAAGTTATCTCAGATTTACGCAGCATAAGTACTTATAAGTTTTTCGGCAAGATAGCTTGTAAGCAGTGGCCGTAGGCTTTAGGTGCAGCGATTTTAGTGAAACACAGTAGAAATAAAAGATGTTCTCGAAAAAAATCCTGAGAGACAATCAATTAAGGTATATAAGGTATATTACGTTAATGATATGATAGCTATCATCAGTAAAAAATGCCAGATTAATCTGCAAAAACATATACATAAGATATTATCTAAATTGTTTTATAGTTTTGGTTTTCTTGAATCCGGCTTTACTCTGTATTTGGGGTATAAGTACATATATGTATTGTGAATTAAGTTTGTAAAAGGTATTATTACTGACGTGAAATTGAAGGAGTATAGTATATGCAGTTGAACCAAATGTTAACTGACCCACCGAAGAACGTTGTCACAATAAACGTAATGAAGATTTCCTTTATGGACCAATGCAATGTCACAATTACCTACGTTCACTGTAAATGGGTTCTAAGGTTGGTCAGGAGCCTATAGTTACATTGGTTCGACGGTACACATATTATTCACAGAAACGTAGCTATCATACTTGTGACGCAGCTTAGGATAAGAAAATTAATTATTTAACATAATAAGAGGTAACTATTTATTTAGTTAGTTAAACATATTAAGTACGAGTAATTAAATTCGGTTACATACGAGTACGTTGACTAACTTTTAATTCGGGCGAGTAACTGTAACATAATATAACATTTAATTTATTCACATTACGCTGCCTCGGTTGTAAGGAGGCGGTGTTATGACTTGACACCCATTGTAACTCTCACTTTCAAAGTGATATAGCCTGTGTTGCAACTAACAGAAAGTAATTTCAGATTTTTATTAATTCATTAATATTCAACACCCATTAAATAGTTATGGCCGCTAAAATATTACCAATAAATGAAAACAAAACATCGTAGGTACAGCAAACTGAATCATGCAATTCTTTGAACCCACTTTACAGTCAATTTGCAGTTTCTTTTGCAGGTATGCGATGAGTTGTTATTGTTAAATATGCTGCAATTAAAGCACTGCAATACCCTAGTACACAAATCAGCTTAGAAAGTTGTGGTATGATAGCCACTGGAAAATATGACACATGCATATGTATGACCAAGGTACGCGGGTTCCTAAAGGGGATTTAATACAGTGCACTATTCCTTTTTATAAAAGCACCTAAAGAAACAGATTAAGGTGTTTTTAGGGCACAGGCTAGCAATAGTAGCAATCTATCGCTATTATACTTATTTTATCTAACCTTAAACCTAAAATATTGATAAAAGTGAATTCAAATCGTGAAATAATCATGGCTTTGTCTATGTAACGCTTTGTGTGCGCTGCCTAGCCCGTTTGGGAATAAGGGCATAATGTAGAATGTACGTATGCTCAGGCACTTGCCCATAGTTTTGGACATACGTAGGTCGTAGGCCTAGCTAAAGATCATTATATCAGTTTGAAAACGTCAAGTTTAATTTATATTAATTGTACAGGACAGAGAAAAAAAGTTTTAGCAACTTCTTTAAAATCCAAAAAGTTTGACGAACCGGCATTACTGCAAAAAAATTGGCTACACGTGGGTCTCAAGGGTACAAGATTGAGAGCAAAACAGTTAACTTATGCGTAACTAAACTAAAAAAGAAAAATTAAACTATTGCTGTAAAAATTTTAGCTCATTTCTGTTTTTTTTTTTTATTTATGATTATTAATTATATAACTTAACCAGGAAATTAAAAGGAAAGAGCAAGCAACAACACATAAATCGTTAAAAGTCTCAATAAATATAAAACAACGTTTATAAATTTGTACTAAAAAATACAATGGAACCTCATTTTATGGTGTTCCTCTAATACTCCATCTAAATGTTATGATCACTTCTTCATTGGCCTTCACCTCCTGCCCGTTATGAGCTCTAAATCACCCATAACTTCTCAAGGGGTCTTTTAATCCTGTCCACATGAAAAGTTAAATATTATATCGTATCATAGAAGGAAATTGTACTTCAGGGAACGTTTCTTTGTAAATTACGCCTCCCTCTCAGAACTTGAAAGTTGTTGAGCTTAAAGTATTATGCAGACGGTGTCATAAAACATAAGGGTAACCACTTGGGCTTTAAAAGGCATCCAATTTTGTATGTACAGGAATATACGCAGATATGTCTTTTGTATTTAATTTAGCACTTTAGGTATTCGTTAAGATCACATAAAATTGTTTGTAATTCAGTTTAGTCGTCTATGTGATACCTTATTTAAACGAATAGTAAATCATAATCATAACAAATTTATCATCATCAGAATCATAAACAGCCTGCTCTTCCTGTGAAAAGTCTCCAATAGAGAGATCTAAATAAGGTAGGTATGTGTTTAGAGTATTTTGAATGCCATCTTTATAAGCCAAACCTCGGACATCTACATATACAAGGTAGCTAAGCACTGGTCTAGCGCGGACGAAGCCGCAATAAAAGCTAGTTTATGTAGTAAATCTATCTTGCAATTTTAATTAACTTACAGGTTACCTGATATTTTTCAACAGCCCCAACAGGGCTAAATTAATTTAGGACTTGCCCACTCTAGTTACGTAGCCGGCGCCCGTTACGCAATAAATATGTAACCAAATTTTATTTGTAACTTTTAATTGGTCTAGCTCCGTATGGGAGCTCAGGTGGCGACGCAGGTTTTGTAATTTGTATATTTCACGTAATTAAAAGCACCTTGAGTTTGACACTAGTTTGTTCAGCATATTGTTCAATTTTGCAAGGAGCTTGACACAATTAGTTGGTCATCATCATCATCTCAGCCATTCACTGCTGAACAATACCTACTGAACATGCCTATGCATGGGAGGTCTCCCCCCTTTGGACTTCGGACTTCCACATGTACCGGTTGGGATGATGAAGTTTGATCGTTGGGATTGCAAAATACCACCACACAGAAAATCGATAGGATGAAAATTTTGAGTAAGTTGTTCTTCCAATGTTTCTCTTTAATCAAGCCAAATTATATCTGTGGCTCTTTAATTTATTACCAGCAGAAAAGGACGTAGGTACCAGAACTACTTAAATGAATGAACAACCATCAAACCATTACGACCATTAATGGTTTACATCGTAGTTGCAGCAATATGAATTGTAAACGCATAAAAACAAAAGAAAAATAACTGTTAATGGCAGATAAACATCATTGAAGTGAAATGTTAATGGTAACGTATGACCGAGGGTGCCGGCAAGATAGCATGATTTGATTGTAAGTGCCGATGTGTCAGAAAATTAATGTGTTTTGCCCTATTCATGAAATGAAGTAAGTATGTTAATAAATAAAACATTATCCTCCTGAGGCCCAGAATTTTTTTTATTTTTGATTTGTAAAAATTTGTAAAATTACTTAATACACCACTATATGAACAAAAATGGTGAAAAAAAAAATTTATCATGGAAAACTTTGATTTTCTCAATGTCATATATACATGACAAGGGTTCTCAATGCCAACCTTTATTTTTGTAATAAATTAGTTAAAAAATACTTTTTATATTATTTTTCAATTTTAAAATCAGTTTCAGACCCCGGAAATAACTCTTCTATAACATGCTCATGTAATCCTGAAGAAATAAATGTTAAAAAATATTATTTACTGCCAAACAATTATAGGTCAACCTCCACTTTCTAAGACCCAGAACATTTTTTGTCTTCGATTACGATAAAATTTTGCATAATTACTTAATAATACCAGTATAATAAACAAAAATGATGAAAATTAAAAAAAAAATAAGATTTTCCCATGAGAAACAGATTTTCTCAATGTCATATGTATATGACAGGGGTTCTCAATGCTTAGGAAATACTTGTAGTATTATTTTACATATTTTAAATCAATTTCAGACTCCGCCAATAACTCTTCTATATCATGCTCGCGTAATGATGAAAAAATAAATATTAAAAAATGGTTTTTACTGCCAAACAATTATATGTCATATAGGTAGGTATTACATTGGGACTCATTGACATTCATTGGTATTCACGGTAGTCATTGAGAACTCATGTCATACCTGTATTACATAAACATTTCACAGGTTATTTCTCTCTCATCACGAAGAGATTGATTAAAAACTATGTATATTCTAAATTATTGCATATTAATAAACAAAAGAACCACAAATGCATTTAATGATCTCTGTTAATTGAAAAAAAAAATCAAAATTATTTACCGCGTGCATATGACCCCAAAGTCATCCTTCACTTTCAATTACCAAAGAAATATTATTATGACAATTACTCAACCAATCGCAGGTTTTACAATGGCGAAAGACTGTTTAGCTTCGATAAACAGAAAAAAGTTCTTAAGAATTTTACTAGATGGCGATATTTTGAGAAGTTTTTACGCTTATGTTTTTATGTAATATATTTATTACGCAGGGCCTCAGGAGGTTATTTATAATTATCTGTTATCTTGAGATTTTCCTTCTAGAAATGAATGTGGTATCAATCTAAAGCGCATCTAACCGGATGTATTTTATTCTTAAATATCCCGAGACCAGTTTCACTAATTTAAGTCACTTTAATTTATTGTGTAATTTAATAGCAATACTTAAAATTGTACCGATTTCGAGCGGAATATTCGCAAGCGTGACTTTGTGAAATCGATACCCAGGTTTAACCCCTCGTCTGCATTTGATAAAGATCCTTGCTGCATTTGTGAACATCTTTTTGTATTTTTATTCGCATAATTAAAGCAAAAGACGCTAGAATGCAGTGTATTATCATTGCCCACGTACGAGGGGATTAAGCTCCTAACGCACTGACTGGAAGCGAGGTGGCGCGGCGTGGTGGCGTGACGGTATCGCTTGTAATATCCGAAATTATAGGAAAGAGGGCGCACAAAGGCGGCCGGGAAAACAGCGTTTCGTTCATAGGTATATAGGTACTTACCATCACGCCACTCCACCGCACAACTCCAGTTTCCGCGCTTAAAGCTTAACAATAAGATTTTGACAAATTAGAATCTTATCAAATTCAATAGAACGACCGATAAACTGGTTAAACATCAATGTTTATTTACTTTTGGAGCAGCGTTCATTCAAATGACAGCACAAATCTAGATCTACCTTCTTTGCGGTGATTAAGCCAAAACGCCTGGCACACGCAAGCCAAAGTCGGTGCAAGTGCATAATGCACTCAATTTTCTCATTCGATCCGCGCGGAAGCCGTCAGCGGCCGAAACGCTCAGCAATCGGCGGCGAGCGGTCCGCCATTGGATTTGGATTCATTCGACTTGAGTCGTCCGAGCGCGCCGCGTGTGTCCCCGCCGCTCCCGTCTGCGAAACTTTACTCGACGAACAATCGACAATCGTGAATGAAACTAAGTGCACGAAACAAAACAGTTTGTGACAGTTCAATTTTGTGTTCAGTGACTACGCATTGGAGTTTAACATAACTTTGCTGCGTGTTCCGGTGAGTTGGATTTTGTTTTGGATTTTAGTCGTAATTTAATGCGAGATTTATGCGCCGGGATCACGCCCTTTGTATTTCGCGGCGCTTATTTTACCATCGGAGGTCGTTGCGTGTAACCAGTGCCGAGGACGAGCTAAAAAAGGAGTTCTAAAAAGTTGAAGAAAACGAAACGTTTGTTTAAAAGATGCTGGGTTAGCGTGAGTTTGTCTACGACTGTAAAATATTTAAAATTAGTTAATATTGTTTCATTAATAATTTAAAGATAGATTAGTAATTAACTATTCAATAATTCGTGACCGACAGCGTTAAAATCCAGCTAAGTGCCCTTTTTAGATACCATTAGGTAGCCCTATCAGAAACGCGCGGTCAAAGGTTGCCGCAGGAATAAAATAAAAGGTGCATTTAGAAAGTGAAGAAAATGCCGGGGTAAAAGCATTCATTCAGTAAAAAAAGTTTTGAATGTTAGGTTTTAAACTATTACTATTCTGCGGTGGATGAAACGTGCAATCGCATTTTGTTATTGACCTATTGTAATTGACCTGATATTAATTAACTTACTAAGTGATTTAACTATTTCTCTATTAAATACTCGTAAGTAAAAGTAGCTTTATATGATATTAATCACTTTTATTATTTACAATAGGAAGTTGCTAACTATTGAACAATCGACGAGTAATGATCCCTGGGACACTGACAATAATAATCACGATACAACCTTGTAGCGGCGTCACCGTTACATTGAA
>BHDV01010986.1:21373-31860 GCA_005406045.1 Adoxophyes honmai
TTAAGTTCCATCGACACGCCCCATCACTAACGTGAACTGTCATGGCTCATGTCAGGGATCATGTCTCGCCGATTGTCCTATAGACAAGCTATGTCATATTACTCATTTAATTCATTTTTAATTTCCTTAGTGAAAATAAATTGTTAACTTACATGTATGAACCTGGCAGGTAGTAGGTACCTACTCATTACATTAAACATCGCTGCATCTACAAAAAAACAATAAAACTAGGTAGGTACCTATATAATTTATCTGTCTGCTTTGTGAACAAAACCAGGTTTTAGTAGCTAGTACAATATGCCTCAAGTTAAATCGGTTTTTTATTACCAATAATTTGGCACCTATTAGGAATATCCGATTTTTGGTAATAGACATCATTTTACGCCGCGCGTTGAAGTCTTTCATACTTAAACTGTCGGAAATAAAAAAAAATCTTACCTAGGTGTTATTATCGATTTAAGAAATTAGGTTGATAAAGAACTCTGAGGATTAAAAGTAGGTAGGTAAGTAATCATTGAAATGAGTGGAGTATTATCACTAGTTAAATATTTTGAGTGGAGCCGTTTATGTTTACACAATGCACTTGTCATGATATTTGCTTCACAATCAACATTGGACTTCGGCACATCAATTGTGGGACAGGATGTAACATCCTAAATCCTAAAACAAACTTAAAAAAAAAACAGTTTCATCCGCTCAACTTTCTCAGCCCAAAGCAGATGTTCAATGAATTTGGGGTGAATATTAAAACAGCATAAGTAGGTAGGTACTTAATTTTTTCACATGCAGTAGGGTAGATTGTTTATTTGTTGTGAAAGACAAAGAAGACGTCTATTTCTACAGGTGCAGTTGAATTACGTACATACATCATGATTTTCACTTTGTAAATATTTTTTTTTTAAGGCTAAAGATTTATTAGGTAGGTACTTGTGAACTAGAGTATAGGCTTGTCTTGGGTACATCAACCCCCCCATAGGTCAACGTACTATCTCCAAAACCATTTCGTAAATAGTCAAAAAATATAAGAATCCCTACGGCGCAATACATTACATCATGCAGAATTAAATTAATAAATATAAAATACCTACATTATACTAGGTCATTTTAGTTCACATCATAATCTGTTTGATAACATTGGACGATTAAAACAGATGCGATGTGTCTACCACATGTCCCGGCTGTGATTAAGGACAGCAAGCCCATGTAGGTCTATCTGATGTTAAAACACTTAGCATTTATCAAACTAAAATGTTTACGCTTAAACAGATTGCCAAAAAAATTAACTTGATCGTAAAATTATGGTTTTATACACAATTTTAAAAGTTGCAGCTCATCATAACCAAATACCTGACCTGACCCGGCCTGCCACTGGTTGCATGTAATGTCCTTAAAACCTTGTTCACACTTTTGACCCCACTCTTCAACCCAGATCAACAATTGCCATAATAATAATAATCGTTAAACAAACACAAGCTGAAAACTGCGCCTGAGTCATCCAGCCTCGATTCGCTAACCTCCCGTGACCAGAGGGCCTAGCATATGCGTTGTAAGACATAAGGATTATCCTTGTCTCGTTTTGTGTGCCATTATGTAAAAAGGATGCATGATTTTGGCCTGAGCCAAAGGCTAGCGTGCTAGGGGACGGCTAATCACAATGTCTGACACGTCGCGTGTTGTTTAGCTCACTGTCACCGTTACCAGTACACATAAAGGTATTATTTTAGGTATTGATTCTTCACATTTTTACATTCTACGCTTTGCGTGTATGCGATCCGCGTCTGGCAGGAGACGCCGTGGCGTATGCTCCTTATTTAAGTACTTAAAAAATATAACAATAAATATGTACACACTTTTATAATGTATACCTTAACATTTAACAGTTTAATTACAAAATTATATGGTTATTTGATGCATAAGTCCAAGCAATTACTCATAACAGCCGGTTTTAAAAGAGCAACTTCAAAAATACGACGGCATAAAGGAAAGATTAAAGTGATACCATTAGAGTCCATTTCATTATTCCTCCCATGGGAAAACTTTGTTCTTAACCTCTTAATGTTTATCTTAAAGGAAACCTCGCTTTGTACTAAATTAACTAAATCACACCGAAAAAACGTGACTTATGTTTTATCTGCGGTTTCGGTCATGAAGCCGGTGTTCCCTCACTTTGCTTTTACCTCACCGCAAATAAAAAGCGTGTTGCCAGTTTCGGTTCTTTAGCATAAATTGTCAGTCAGAGTTTTAAGTAGGTTCAGTCTCCGGCATATAACTCTGCAAGTAATAGGGGTAAGTTTGTGCATCGTTTTACCACTATTTAAAACTTGCCAATTTAGATGCCGGGGACTGTGGATGTATTATAAATAGGATCGTATTTTATCATGCAACTTAGTATCTAACTACTGTGTAGGTACCTTTTAGTTCTAAGAGTAACGTCATCCAATGAGACATGAGATCAACTTGTCAGCTTCGGACAACTATTTATTTTATCTTTTCAATTGTTTTCATATGTCAATATTTGCATTGCTTTCGCTAACGTTGCGCAATGTAATGCTCATTATGTGTAGGTGTAATTACTAAACAGTCACTTCAATAAATACATACATACGTACATACAACTTCTAAATAGGGTACGCAGAGCACACAAACGTTACATAGACAAAATCGTGACTAATTCACGCTTCGCAGCCACTTCTAGCATAATTTTAGGTTTAAAACAGATGGAAGATGTATCGCCTAAAGTATACCTAAATATTATTTAGTCGCCTCTTACGACATCCGCATACGATATGGGGAGGAATAATAGGTACCTCAGAGTACCTCTATTCCATACTTAGTCATCTTTTTTAGAGAATTAAAAAAATATAGTGGTCACGAATGACCCAAACACGACCCTCTTCCTACATTTCCAAATAATGTATTAAACAAATCAAATTATTTACAAAAATACTCCGGCATTGGGATTAATAAATACAAACGTAACCTTGTGGTAAAAGTATGTTAAGAATGTACAACTTCATGATTGTGTAAATGTCACTTTTTCCAATGATATATGCAAGAAACTTGAGAACGGGAACGATGCCAGCTAGCCGATTCTAGGGGGTATTCTAGCAGAACAAGTTAAACATACCGAGTTGTAATTAGTTCAATCGGATCAAATAATCAAGTGGCTGTTTATTTAATAAAAAGGAAACATCATTAGGTGTCCTAAACGCTAAGTCAAGTTTACAGTTTCCACCAAAGTCTACTGAGCCAGAAATAATAAAAAGCATGAAGAATAACAAACACCTCTCCATTTCTTCCGTGGATGGCGTAAGAGGTGACTAAGCACAAGACAGGCTAGCAACCTGTCACTATTAGATATACTTGACCAATTTCAAATTAAAAAAAAATAGTTATGCTAGGAGTGGCCATGTGATATGGTCATGGTTTTTACTCGCCAACTTCAAATTTAAAATATATGCTAGAAGTGGCCACATCGTATACTTAGTCAGTTTTGTCCATGTAGTATTTCGTGTGCTCTGCCTACTCCATTTGGGAATACAGGCGTGATGTGTGTATGTTAAGTTTTGAACTAGATGAGTTATTTGAATTTGTCAGCCTATTAAAGATAACTAAAGTGCAGGTAGGTAATTTCTATTGGAATTACTACATCATGTTGAGGTTGAGACGTCTTGACGACTGCTCGCGGCGATCACCTGTATAATTTCGTCAGTAAGTACAATAACCTGTCGCGAAACCTGCGCCCGCGGCTCGACCGACAAACCCAGGTCGATTCGACATTCCAATTAAACTAAATAAAACCTATTACGTTCAAGACTAATTTATTTTATCGACATTTACGAGTTTCAACCTAAGCACATTTTGCGGACAAGCTAATTGAAATTCAAAATGGCAATATGAGTAACAAGTTTTAAAAATTATTAATGTTTTAAACTCTAGCGCAAGGCTGAACTTGTCGTCTGCATAGTTTTATCCCAGTTAGTTGTCATACTCTTCATCTTGTCATAATCTTCCGGATGTCAGGAACTTTAGATAAGGTGTTTTATAAACAACATGAATAGCAGAAGTAACCTAATACCTAGGTGTAAATGTTAAACATTGAACCAATACGTCTAACGCGATAACACGCGACTGCAGTCGCGCGCGACATGGACAAGTATACCTGTCACTGTCTAACTAGAAGCGCCAAGTATAAATCGGCAAATTTAAGGTAGTTTAAGTGCTCTTGAAGTGCGTTTATAAATAAGTACTTACTAAAGTGGATGCTTTATTGCAACTGGTTTGCATTCTTTGCTCCAATTAGGTTATGAATGAAATCGAAGAGTATTAAAAGAGTATTATTGAAATAACAACCTAATATTAACTTAACTTGTATGTAGAAATCCATAACTCTAGGAAATATTGCACACAGCTAATTCCCAAAACACAAGTAAATTAAAATACAAGTTAAATATAGAAACACGAAATAATCCGGCGCTTACTCGAAATACTGTAGGCGCAACAGACTTACATGTATGTAGGTAATTATTCTCCAGTTTCGACGAGATTAATTAATGAAGTTTGGAAAGGCCTCGCGAACGGATATAGCTTCAAAGCGCGCGAGAGATCGGAAGCGCCCGAAGCATGCTGCGCTTACTGCGATGCACCTCGATTTAGTGCTGGCCTTCATTGCCTCACCAAGAGTTCGTGCATCTAAACAGCACCATAACAGTGTCGGGCTAATTCTTATTCTATTCAGTTCCGCAACGGCTCGGCGTTGAATGAGAACTCTAGGTTTATTCGGAACGCGCGGGAAAAGCTACAATACATATTCCGTCAATGCGATTTTTATGTAAGTTAGCATTGGGTGATGTGAACCCCACAGCAAGATTTTCCCGCGACGGAGCAGGTCGGTCCCGCGCTCGCTCCCACGTCGCCTTCCGACTTCACCTCATGGACACACAATAGCTCATGTTACTGCAATGATAATTTTTTATCCATCTTTGTTCTTATTAGTCGCGTTCAACGAGAATTCCTGGAAGAGAAACTTGCCTATCTTTTTCTGATGCTGTATAGAATGAAGATGGCTTCCGCGTACAGATTTTTTACCGATAGCGTCGATATCAGTCCTTCAGGGCATTCGTCGACCTGATTGTTTCCGAACTAGTACGCGTCGTATAATTCATTAGCGAAGTCGTACAAACAGCATCGTATGACTTGATAAATTGTTAAGAGATACTTTCTTTTCGTGTAGTTAGTGGTCAGCTTCCTCATTACACGATTGCTTTAATGGTCTATTCACGCGAAGATGTCAGTTTAGCGCAGCAGCTGCCGGTAGCCGGTAGCACGAGCGCGGAGCAGTGTTGCCAACGGTTAGTCTAGCTCCCCACCAGATTTTCTTCCAAAACCACCAGAAAACCACTAAACTGTTCAAAATCCGGAAACCACTAAATTTCCCACTAAAATATTTTCATCGATTATGGAATGAAAAGGTATCTTCTAGCATAAAAATGTGTCTCAATGAAAAATTGTGTAAGCAATTTTAGATAAAAATCCTCTGATAAAATCCACTAAAAAAAACCACCAGCCACTAAATGCAAATTTACACCACTAACTGGGGTGCCAAAACCACTAGATTTAGTGGTAAATCCACTAAGTTGGCAACACTGGCGCGGAGGTTAGGCGAAGCGCGCAGCCACGCCTCGCGCCGCGCTTCGGATCGCGTGCGTGGAAGCCAAAACTGTTTTCACTGGGAACTGTGCCATCTGAGTGCACTAAAGGTGACAACCGACCGACTAGATTATTTATCGTACTTTTATAAACGCGCAGCTTTGTGCCTCATCTCTAGTGGCACTATTACGAAGTAAACTTTATTTATTTACCTATCAAAACGTATAATTTAATGGTGGCGTCAGTTCAACGCGCTGTTTACAAGCGGATAATGGCGCTAAGAACGACTTGCAGCGTTCCGGTATCGCGTAGACTTTAATTACTCCAATTTTCGCTGATAGAATCTTGCGCTTGCAACTGTGCCGTACTGCGCCCGCGTCCGACCTTATGTAGCGAACAAAGATTACCGTTGCTCGCTGTCATTTTTTCTTTATTTAATTCCGCGAAGCGCTGTAACGGTGTCGCGTCCATTTGTTTTGGTTACAGAGCGCGGAGCCGCATAACATAGTCTTTATATTGTTATGTCATTACGAGCTTTATTTGACATGCCGGCCAATTAATTATGTCGTGAGATTTTGTCGCTAAAATGTTGATGACATAAGTATAAACAATGTCGTGTCGTCCGTGGGAGACGGTTTGACCGTGCGTAAGGAATGCGCCCATATGCCGGCATCGCTGAAATCTGATAGCGATGGCATTTTTACGCATTGCACAATGTTCACGGGTACCTTGTTTGAATGTAGCCGTGGTACTCCCAACCGTGGCTACGTGCTCATTAGCTGCATGTCGTGATGATCATGATTCAGATTTCTTTAACATTGGTTTTTCTTGCGGATTTCATCATTTAGCCTTAGCGTGTAGAATAATTACCGACTGATTCCGCTGCTGCAATCGATCGTTAGATAAACACACTCGCATGAATTGACATGATGATGATTAAGTCACAACACACAGTATATTCAGCTTATTTATTATTTTATATCGAAGGCCGAGGTGTTCGATAGTGATTAATTTCCGAGCTAGAGCAAACAAAATGTAATGAGCAAATGAAATGCCACAATCGCACGGAATTCAAATTTAATTCACCTCGTGTCATTGCTTAATGAACATCAACGAACCAAATTGATTGCTGTACTAAGTTTGGCTTTTAATGTGCGCATCTAATGTTTGCAGCCCCTCTGCGCGTTAATAAGTGAAAACCTGACATACTTACTTAAACGGATATTTATTAATGGCAAAAAAAATCGTAAACCACATAAGAGTATTAAAACATCTAATAAGTAAATAAAATATCTTATTTGTCTAACACATTTTAGTGTTAACAACCTACCATAAAACGAAACATAAAATAAAAATACCACTTACATTTTCAATTTAATATTTCCTAGTTTAGTAACTTTACGATTTGAACGTAATTAAAAATTGATAATGGTCACTACAAATGACGATTCCGGTATTAAGTAAATGTTACTTGACATTAACTAAGTATAAACTATCATATTTTGTCGTCCCACGCTTTGTTGGTCCTTTCAATGACAGCTCCGACAATTGTTGTCTCTCAAACTGCATCTCTTAGTTTCTTTGAATTTTTGGAGAATGCTTACAAAATCCGTAAGGTGTTTTTTTTTATTCTTTTGATGAAGTAGATAGATAAATCATTTTTGTAACTCTAAAGACTAACCAACGCAAGTGTTTGTCCAAGTGAAATTGTCATGGCCAGGTGATCTTTCCATTGCAACGACATCAGGGCAGCCACCCGTGCAATGCTTCCAATCTCGACTTAGCATTCTTTACCGACAATTTACGGGTCAGTGAACATTAAAATAGTGTTTACCTACGTATATTTCAAGAACGTTCGAAAGTTGTTACCAGCGAAAAAGTTTTTTTAACTAAGTACAGTCAGCGTCTGATACATGGTTACACTTTGGTACTTTGTCACTGTGATCGCAGTGACAATTTCATGCGAGAGTTCAAATATGAGGTTAATTAGAAAAGGTACTAAAGTGTGTACATGTATCAGACGCTGACTGTACGTGAGTACCTATTTCGCATCCAAATTATAACACCAACTTTTTTGTATTGACTTGCGGTTTCCTAACGCAGGAAGCCGGATGTTGTTACGAAGAACTATCAATTGGTTCAACAGCGACAATTGATGTGTTTTGACAAGTCTCCTATTAAAATTGGATCTGTTAAACGTTTACGCGCTAAAATGTTATGTTAGTCATTCGGAAGTCGGAGGCACTGGCTGGTGGCAGGACGCGAGGCGGGCGAGGCGGCAGCGCGCAACGAAAGTGACAAGCGTAGTCGAAAGTGACTCGCTAGATTTATTTACACTTGATCAAAATAGACGCGAGCACTCCTAAACTGGTGTCCACTTTACATCTGCGACGGCCGCCGGCCGGCTCGCTATTAATACCGCGGCCAGAGATCTGCCTCCTTCTACGGCAACTAACTAGAATGCGATCGCGACAGATGCAATTAACTGTGTTTTGTACATTAACACATTTTTATTTCCCATTTAATGAATTGTTAATCACGTCTTGTTTCGCTTTTTCTCGCCTTATTGCAATAACATTATTTTTTGCGAGGTCGTCGAACTCCCCGTTTAAAAGCCCTTTGTTTGTTGACATACAATACTTTATTTGAGAACGACATCGTGTATTTACCAACAAGCTATATTTTAGTTTGACGGTTGCCGTTGAGTGCTTACTTGGGTTTGTCAGGCACGCGGCGGGTCGCCGGGCCGCAGTAGAAACAGGAAATCAAATTTCGCCACTGACCCACAAGGGCCAATTCAATAAACCGGGATATTTGGGTGCATCACAACGATAAGCTCGTAAATGGAGCAGCGGGTAATATTCCGATGATTGGCTGTGGGTGACTACCACTACGGACAATTGGATAATACAAGTCGGATGTCGCACTCACTGCTCGATTGAGGCGACGGATCTATCGAAAAAAACGAAAGTTCCAACAGCTAAGGAAGATATAAAAATGCGGGAGCGATTCCAGATATGTGAGGAATGTGGATTTTTCAATCGGGCGCACGATAAAAGTAAAACCATGCGAGGGTCGAACATCGAAACTGGCGAGAGAGAAATGGAATGCTCCATGCAGTGAGATAATTTCGATTTCCTTTTATAGAAAGTAAGTTTATTCCGATAGTTAGATATCGTAGGCATGTTAACGAGCTGGCGCAGCTTTACCGGGAACCTGTTGGCCAATAATAGACGTAAGACCGGGTTACTAATAACTGACATGCCGCTGGGGCTCCGATACGCCACATTACAATCGTCTTAATGGCAGACCAATTTGCTACACACGTTAGGTACGATGATTTGATAGGAACAATAAAATAACTAAAGTTAGGTTTGCATTTTAGCAAAAACCTATTTTCACGACGTGGTGATCGTCGTTGTGGAATTAACTAGCGAGTTGTTTAATAGAAAATATACGGTACCATTTTTATTTATATGGTTTTCGTACAACGCTTGCGATAGCTAATATTATTTGCCATCATTTACAAACCATTTCCAGGAATTCAATTTACGACCACGGTAACTTTTACCGCATTTAGTATGAGCACGTAAAACTTATTTTTACGGCAAACGATAGTTTTTTACGATCCGAACTAAACCTCTATTTCCGTATTAAAATTTCAGCTGCATAGCACACACTGCTGAATTTTTAATGGGCCCTTTGGCTGTTGTCTTTCTAAGAGGGCGGGAGGTCGCAATTCTGAAATAGAAAATGTACTTGACTGCCACGTTCTCGCATACACGCAACGGTAGTGAATATAAAGGCAACAGGGTGAAAAAGTTGACTAGCTCCGAATAAGGATGCGGAAGAGCAAGTACCTATGTAAGGTTGGATGCCAACACGACGTTATGACTGCGACCACCCTCCTAGACAGAGACAATTTCTGTACACACGGTTCTGCTCACGACAGTTACTATTGCTGTACAGACGTATACACTTAGCTACCCAGGTGTTTTGTTTGCCATAAATTTCGTGAAGTTCACGAACAGTTTTTAAGTAAGAAGTTTTAATATCACTTACCTGTTGTGAATAAGTTACGAGACTCCGGTGAGACGCAGTAAATGCCTTTGCTTTCCTAAACAGTATTAGCGATTCCTTTGGGATTAAGACATAACGGTGGGTTGAAGCAGTCAATACTAATTGTGGTGAATGCAGAATAAGGATATATGAGGTCTTAGGGATTATTAATTGAGAAACTTTATTTATCATTTTACCTTGTGAATTTGCATGACAATTGATAATTGGCAAATTAAACATTTAGCTGCTATTGCTTGTAGTCACTGCTTCAAACCCGCTATTGATGATGATTTTATAGAGATTTTCAATTTTCAAAAGGTCAATGCTGTAATCGTGCTACATATTAAAATGAATCTTCATTCAACTCTCTAGTCGAGAAAGACTTTTCCCAAAACCGGTGCAATCGCCGAGCCTATAGCTATTAACGCTGTGGGTTGGCATCCAATTCGCGCGAGACTCGTTCGGAGCCCCCATAAAAGGTACCATCGTTACAAATTGCAACAACCCCGTTTCTCCCCCGAGGCCAGGCTTCCCCTGCTCGTGTTTCGTTGCAGCCGACAAACATCTGCGTTAGGTGAATACACGGTAATTACATCAACGTGTATAAAAACCATGCATTCAATTATTTTTTGCTTGAAGTTCTAATTTTTGTGACTACCTAAAGCCATTTCAGGAATTCATTTATCTCATTGTATTTTACAGAAAACAAAAGCTGTATAATGACCGTCCGTCTCAAATCACTACATATTATAAAACAAAGTCGCGGTCGCCGTCTGTCC
>BHDV01011010.1:0-17162 GCA_005406045.1 Adoxophyes honmai
AAAAAAAAAAAAAAAAAAATGACACTGACTGACACAAATGTCAAGTTAAAATTTAGTTTTTTTTAATGTAAATAATCAACCTTGATATATTTGTGTTGTAAATTTACAAATAATTCGATTAAAAATGGACAGTAAGGTGCAAGATCTAGAAATAATTGATGGTCTCAGTAGTATTACAACATATGATTATATTGATTGCAAAATTAAATATTTAAACGAAGATATTGATTACAGCAAGTTTTTTAAAGATTTCCTGTATAAAAATTTACCTTGTGTTATAAGGAACGTAAGTTCTCTTTGGGAAAGCTCTAGTAATTGGGTTAACGGTGCTGAAATTAATTATGACTTCTTTATAAATAACTACGGCGACTTGGAAGCTCCTATAGCTGATTGCGCCAACATCGAATATAATGCGCAAAGAAAACAAATTTTAGCCGTTGATAATTATATGAAATATTTAAAATCCAAAAAAAGGGATAGGCTGCTCTATTTGAAGGATTGGCATTTAAGACGAATTTGTCCTAATGACAATTTTTATGAGGTGCCATCACTCTTTAGCTCCGATTGGTTGAATGAATTTGCTCAAGACCACCAGGAAGACGATTTTATGTTTGTTTACATTGGACCCAAAAGTTCTTGGTAGGTATACATTTTACATATATTTTTCTAGAAACATAAAGTTAATAGTCATAGTCGTCATAATGTTATATCTGCTCTGCCTACCTTGTTTGAGAATAAAGGTTATTTTTTGTGTATGTAAATGTTAATTTAACCCTACTAGCATTATGAGTCTCATGGTAGTTTAATGTTCAATACTACTAGCATTAGGTAAAACTTTTTTTTTCTAGGACACCTTTACATGCAGATGTATATAACTCCTATAGCTGGTCAGTCAATGTCATAGGAAGGAAAAAATGGATTTTATTTCCTCCTGGAGAAGAAGAAAAACTAAAAGATCAATTAGGAAATTTACCTCTTTTGTATGAAGATGAAAAGTTTAAACAAATTAGATGTTTTGAAGTTGTTCAAGAAAAAGGTGATGCTATATTTGTTCCTTCAGGCTGGCATCACCAAGTGACCAACGAGCTTGACACCATATCTATAAATCACAATTGGATAAATGCTTGCAACATAGAAGAAGTTTGGAAAGCATTGGAAAAATGCTTACTAAATGTTGAACATGAAATTGATGAATTCCGGGACACTGCAGAATTTGTGGACCAATGTCAATTGATTTTGAAGTCTATGTTTGGTATGGACTTTGAATATTTCATTAATTTTATCTTTTACATAGCTAGAAAGAGACTTTGTCAATTAGATGGACAGAGGGTAATTTTATTCAATAAGTATAAACTAGGTAAAAATCATGTTATTTTTGATTTAAAGAAGTTACTAAAAGTAATTGATTTATTTTATAACCATCCCTTGATTGTACATAATCGCATAACAATAAATTATAAAGATGATTATCAAGGTATAATAAAAAGTATTAAAACTCTAGTCCAATAAAAAATTTAGTAAATTTAAAGTCTTGATTTTTCCATTGCATACACATAACCTTTATTTATTAAATCTTCAATATCACTTTTGCTATATCCCAAGTCTTTCAAAATTTCTATGGTATGTTGTCCAACCTGTGGCATAGGTTGACGCCCACTAGAAACTGCAGGACTGGAAGAGAGCTTAGGAGATGGTTCTGGCACTAGGCCAATCTCAGAGTCTCTGTAAAATGACATTCTGGATGCATGTAGTTCATGCTTGTCAACATTATCCATTTCAACAACAGGTGTAACACAAGCATCTGTGTTATCAAATACCTTACACCACTCGTCTTGTGTTTTGGTAAGAAATATGTTTGTTAAAATATTTTTACTGTGTTCCTTATTGCCGTACTGTGGACAGTCACTTTCAGACAATTGTAGAGCATTAAGAAAATTATCATAAAATTGAGGTTCCAATGCACCAACTGCCATAAATTTACCATCTTTGGTTTTGTATGTTGCATAGCTTGGTAACCCACCATCTAGAGCATTAGTTCCTGGTTCCCCTGACCACACTGGCAGCTTTCTACTTTTGTATAGCCATGTTGCCAAATATGCTGCCCCTTCTGTCATACTACTGTCTACTATTTGACCTTTACCAGACTTTGTCCTCTCAAAAAGTGCGAGTAAAATTCCAAGAGCACACATGAAACTTCCTCCTGCAAAATCAGCTAGTAAGTTAACTGGTGGAGTAGGAGGTAATCCTTGATTACTTAAAGCAGACAGGATGCCAGACATGGCTACATAATTAATGTCATGCCCGGCTTTACTTTTGTAATACCCAGTTTGTCCATAACCCGACAGCCTTGCATATATTAAACGGGGATTATCTTTAAGAATCAATTCTGGCCCCAACCCTAATTTTTCCATTATCCCGGGTCTAAATGTATCTAAAAAGATATCTGAAGAGGAACACAGTTTCCTTATTATGCTAACTCCTTCCTTAGATTTCAAATCCACAGACAACATTTTTTTGCCATTGGACATAACATCAAATGGTGAAGGTTGTATCTGTAATAAAAAAAATCTGATAATTCCACTCACTTCCATTGCATATTATCTCTAGTCCCTAACATATATATTTTTTGTCCCAAAAAAACACAATGTTAGTCAAGACAATATAAAAAAGCTATTAAGCTTGATTTCTGTTTTTTAGCATAACATGTTAAACTACTCAAATAAGAAACATATTACTGTACTTGTTAAATACCTTTTGTACCACTGTGACAGTAGCTCCAAAGTCTGCTAGTATTGTGCCACACATTGGCCCCGGAGCAAGCCCAAGCATTTCTACGACTTTGATTCCTCGGAGAGCCATCTCTTGTCTGTGATAAATAAAAGTTTTAATGAAATTGGTTAGTAATGAATCAAATTTAAAATTAGCTTGTTGATAGGGAACCATGACTGATCAAAATCAAATTAAAATACTACCTACTTTCCAAGTTACAGAATCAAATTAAAGCGAAACCAACATGAGGGTGCTGTTATATGAAATCTACAGTTGTTTATTTTTAATGGCTTTCACCCTTCCCAGATTGGCAAGGAGTAATCTACAGTTGTTGTGGTCGGCAATAAACTTGGCAAGATTTTAATTGGTGGGGGTAAGTTCACGAATCGCTTTTACTTGGAAAAAGGAATGCGTGAACTTATCCCCACATCTTACAATCTTCCAAAGTTTATTGTCAACCACCATACCGTACCTTCCTAAGTTTATTAGTTCCAGAGAAGTCCGCACTTATAAAGTAAAAGGTCCAAGGTTTACAATCTTAATTTATGTTTACTATTTACAAACAGAGTAAGTATTATTATGAAAACTTGTAGTATAAATACGTCAAGTGTATCAAGTAGTTCGAAAGTGCCTAATGTTATCCGGAAACGAATAATAAGGTAAGTAATAATCGCCTTACCTCACGTCACACCGGCAATAAATAAATTAAAGAGTTAATTTTATGGTTTTAGTACAAAGTTCATTTGGTTCATAATCATAAATTATCAGTTTATCAGTCTTTCTTACACAAAACAAAAAGTCAATCCACGTCAATCCATTAAATCCTATACACGCAGCAGTCGCAGCACGTCGATATATCGATATTTTTTATTGAAATTATCGATATTTTTGTCGATATATTTTGTAACGATATATCGATATAAAACATTCCAGATGGAAATTGTATCAAAACGATATTTTTTAGTTTTTGTGTGGTCGACTTAATTTGCTGCTCAAAAGATGGGTGTCACCTACTGGGCGTTGAGGCGTCGAGCATTGGTTATTTTACCTTAACTGTTAAAATACAGAGTATGAGATGACTGAAGTCAATTAAACCATTTTTTTTGTATCATACCGATATATCGATATTTTTAAATAGAAATATCGGTGTCGATATTGATATTTTATTTCATTTCCGACATCCCTAACACGTCTGACACTGACAGCTGAAGCGAGGCGGATGCACGAGTGTAGTTTTTGAAATGAACTGATTAGGCCAATTTCATTTCAAAAAGCGAGTGTTCTATATAAATGAAAAATCTAAAAAAAAAATCCTAATTATGTCAGTATTTTAAATTTATAGAAATGTATTTTGTAATAATTTTAGAAATTTTTTTTTTGCTTACTGGTAGGAAATATAGGATCTGTCTATACTTGATCAACCACTTTTTCCATGAAAAAGCGATGCGCAAACACCCTCACCATTTATAAAAGCCCTAACAGACGACCAAATCTGTTTGCTCCAAACAACAAACTTGGTTGGCTCCAAACGGTTTGCTCGACTCGCCAGACGACCAAATTTGGTTTGGACCGAACCACAAACTTGGTTTGCTCCAAACACCATCGAACCTGTCAAACACGGTTCAGTGCTTTTCGTGCTACCTCAAGTCGACAATGCCTCCGACTTTATCAAAACAAACCAAAATCGCGTTAGTTGTGGCAACCGTCGTAGCTACTACGCCTAACAAAAAGCACAGGAAAAAAAGAAAAGATTTGAAAAATAAAGTGCCAAACTGCCAAACGGTTTGGTGGCTCGGCCACACGATCCAATTTGGTTCGGTCCGAACCAAATCCGATGGCAAAACCATCCAACCAGCAAACCGTCAATAATAATAATAATGTTCGGCCAACCGCTGAACAGACGACCAAATTTGGTTTGGAGCCAATCAAGCTTGTTGTTCGGAGCAAACAGATTTGGTCGTCTGTTAGGGCTTTAAAATCATGCCAAATTAAGCCGCGTTCACATTTGTCACCAGTGCTGCCGACTTAGCAACTTTGTAGCTAAAACTAGCAACTTTTGGGATAATGTCAGCAACTTTTTTTCCATACATTTAGCTGTTTTTGGATGATTTTTTCTCCAATTTAGCAATATTTAATTGTAAAATATTTCGTATCCTCGTACGTATTCAATAAGTAGTTCTTCGTCCATATCGTGCAACTCTGATAAATGTGTACGCAACAGAACAAAATCTATGAATATGAAACCGATACCGTTCTGATGCATCACAACACAACACGACAGACAAATGTGAACGGGGCTTAATAGCCCTAACAGACGACCAAATCTGGTTTGCTCCGAACAACAAACTTGGTTGGCTCCAAACCAAATTTGGTCGTCTGTTCAGCGGTTGGCCGAACATTATTATTATTGTTGACGGTTTGCTGGTTCGATGGTTTTGCCACCAAATTTGGTTCGGAACGAACCAAATTCGATCGTGTGGCCGAGCCACCAAACCGTTTGGCAGTTTGGCACTTTATTTTGCAAATCTTTTCTTTTTTTCCTGTTCTTTTTGGTAGGCGTAATAACTACGACGGTTGCCACAACTAACGCGATTTTGGTTTGTTTTGATAAAGTCGGAGGCATTGTTGACTTGAGGTAGCACGAAAACATCACAAAAAGCACTGAACCGTGTTTGACAGGTTCGATGGTGTTTGGAGCAAACCAAGTTTGTGGTTCGGTCCAAACCAAATTTGGTCGTCTGGCGAGTCGAGCAAACCGTTTGGAGCCAACCAAGTTTGTTGTTCGGACCAAACCAGATTTGGTCGTCTGTTATAGCCCTTAGATGCCGCGGACTGTTGACTGTATTATCTGTGGCCTTAAGGCGAGATTGTATGGACATATTTTCCTTTGTCCTTCTCTAATGAGAGAAAATAAAAAAACGAGACTAGAGTTGAGTGTAGTAGAGTGAACGGTGAACGTAAAGTGAAGTGAAAGAAAAGAAGGGAAGCGAAGCTGACTATACTAACTTGTTGTTCATGTTGCGATTATTGCATTTTTGAAATATTTGTGAATTTTAATTTTATACACGAATTAAAAACCATCGAAACCGACAAGATGTCGGTAGCTTTTGCACCACGAGGCAATCGGCCGCCGCTAAGTCCTGCACAAATCCAAAAGATGTTAGACGAGAATGCTCATCTTATACAAACTATACAGGAGTATCAAGCAAAAGGGCAACTAATGGAGTGCCATCAATACCAGCAAGTTTTACACCGAAATCTTGTATATTTGGCATCAGTGGCTGACGCTAATCAAAACATCCAGGCTCTTTTACCGGTAAGTTGCTAAGTAAGCAAGTTTTTGTACTGATCTTTGATGATTAGATAGCTTTTACTTAAGAATGTTAGTGTTCTGTCGAACGATCTATGCCAATTGATATTGACTGTGTGTATCTATGTAGTTCATAAGTTTTTTGTTATAAATTTCAGCCTCCTCATCAGTTAGCAGCTGGAAATGTTCCTCCAGGTCCTCAAAATCCACCTTCAAGCGGAGCAGAGTCACCAGGACCATCGCAGCAGCCTTACAGGCCACCATCTGGAGTGTCTTCAACTCCAACCAGGCCTACCCAATCTTATGGCCAAAGACCTTACCCTCAAAACCAGTACCAAGGTCAATATCAGGGTGCACCTGGAGGATATGGGCCACCACAGGGAGGGTATGGACCTCCTAATCAGGGATATGGGCCTCCAAACCCTCCTCAACAACCTCAAGGTTATCCACCAAATTCCAATTATGGACCACCTATCACTACAACACCCAGCAATTATCCCCCATCAACGCACCCGGGTGGGGGTTACCCACCATCTACTGTTCAGCAACCATATGCTCCACCTCCAGGCAGCCCTGCTGCTGCAGGATCTCCATATCCTGTACGTAGTCCTGCTCAACCAGGGTATACAGGCAACTCTGCATACCCACCACCACAGCCTGGTCCTAATTACCCCAATGTTGGGGTTAGCACATACAACTCTACTGCATCACAGCCTCAACCATATCAGTCACAACCATTCCCTAATACTACTCCTACTTCTGCTTACAGCACTACTCCTACTTCTCAGCCAAACCGATCCCCTCAGCCACCTCCAAGTGGTTATACTTCACAAAATCCACCGAGCACAGGGTATGGTTCGCCTTCAGCTCAATCCCCCACCTATAACTCCAGTACCCACGGGAATAACATTCCTCCAGCCACTGTTGCTTCAGGAGCACCTCCTTCAGGTGGTCCCCCAGGACAGCAATATCCTCCCGGACAACCTTCTCCTTACCCCCCTGCACCTCAGCCTCCGTACTCTAACCCTTCATCTCAACCTGGTAGCCCAGCACCATCAGTGTCCACAGCGCCACCTACTCAAGGGTCATACGCGCAGAACCCTCAGAATTATCCTCCAGCTGGGGGCGCATACCCGCCGCACGCGTATCAGCAAGGGTATCCACCGGCGCAGTACCCGCCGTCCCCGTACCCGTACGCCCGAGCTCCGGCCCCTGGCGCGCCTCCACCAGGTGCTCCACAACCTTATCCCGGTTATGGCTTCCAACCACCTACTCAACAGTAGCTACCTATTTAAACATAAATAGGTTTTTGATATGCTTTTTTTTAATTTAGGTAAGTTTAATTGAATGATAAATCAATGAGATAAAATGACGTGATTGAATGAAATCTTAAAATTTAATAAATACATTTTAATATGTATGGGTTTTATTTACTTACTTCATAGGGTTAGCTCAGATAATTACGAATGCACAAGGAACCTTGCCAAAAACTTATTTTCTTTTTGTTATGGGAATGGTATGCCTGTGTATGTATTAATTTGTATGTAAAATGACTGTTAGCTTTTCATTGTGTCACGAAAATCTGCTATATCTAATACTAATATTATAAAAGCTGAAGAATTTGTTTGTTTATTTGTTTGAACGCGCTAATCTCAGGAACTACTGGTTCGAATTGAAAAAATATTTTTGTGTTGGATAGACCATTTATCGAGGAAGGCTTTAGGCTAAATGACATCACGCTGCGACTAATAGGAGCGGAAACACATTGGGAAATGTGGAAAAAACGGGGAAAATTACCCAGTCACTGTTCCACGCGGACGGAGCCGCGGGCACAGCTCTATGTTTATATGGTTAGCTTTAACCCTTTCCTTCAGGCTGGCGAGATAACTCGTCTTGTGCGATGTGCTCTTAGGTGCGGTAGGCGAGTTAACTCGTTTTCAAAAAACTGTCACTACATCCTAGATTAGTCCAATCGAAAGTCACTTGCACAGCCGGACACATTCCTTCCTGTACCATTAGAGTTTTGAGCCAAAATTATTTGATGCAGTTTTTTTTCATGTTGCCAAACTAGTGAATAAACTTATTCTAGTAACATCCCAGAACCCATTAATTTAAACGGTTCGCACTTGACCAAGATTACCTATATGGCATGTTACCCTCAATTTGGCAATATTAGCCAACGGGTTATCTCGCCAACCGGCTCTGAAAAGTGTTTTACGTAGCCGAGTTAACTCGCCTACCGGCCGTAAGAGCATCATTTCTGTGAACGAGTTAACTCGCCTACCGGACTGAGGAGCAGATAGCAGATATCAATTCACTGCATATGTAAAATTGGGCAGGTTTTGTGTTTGGCCTTGCCGGAACGAAAGGGTTACTTAATGCAGGTGCAACTTTTTGGTCCTGACTCAATACTGTATTGAATGCTTATTTCTAAATCATCTCCTTTCTTAACGAATATTAAGAATTTGAAAAGAGAAACTCTATTAAGCTAAGTGCGCAATTTAGCCAAGGATACACTAGAACAAGGGGGGGACAAATGTCCCACGACATATCAAGCGAAGCTGGCCTTTCATCATCAGCTTAGTCATATTTTTTTACTGCCAAGCGTAAATACTGGTGTAGCTTTGAAAAATGTACTAAAAACATTACCTGTGCCTATAAAATTTGAGGGTTGCCCTCGATTTCCCTCATATTCCATCATCAGGTCAAGATATGCTGACAATCGGACTACCTGGAAACTATACCCTTTCAGACAAAAAAAGAATTTTCCAAATCGGTCCAGGCGTCTTCGAGTAATCAGCGAATACACATAAAAATACTCTCCATTTCTTCCGTGGATGTCGCAAGAGGCGACTAAGGACATAGGTTAAAGTAAATTTTAGGGGACAGGCTAGCAACCTGTCACTATTTATACCTGCTAACTCAAAACCTACAAAAAATGTGCTAGAAGTGGCCACGAAGCGTGACATAGACATAGTTTTGTCTATGTAGCGTTTTGTGTGTTCTGCCTACCCCATTTAAGAATACAGGCGTGATTGTGTGTAGGTATATGCTCAAAATGTGATCCCTCTTATCTTACACAAATCGCCAATCTTTTAATGAGTCGGCTACCTGTTGACCCTCGGATCTTACACCACTAGATTTTGACTTTTGGAGATACGTAAAAGATATGCTATACAAAAAGCGATACGAGAACTTGGGCGAGTTACAAACAGAATCGTGCCATATTAGGTACATTGAGTGTTCACCATAAAATTATAATAAAATCAACAGGCAGCGGACTCATTACAAGATTGGCGATTTGCATCAGACAAGAGGGATCATATTTTGAGCATTTAATTAATTTAATTTGCACAAAAATACCCACTTAATTGTCTACGACAGCTTCATGTATTTTTTCATTTGATTAAACTGATTAATTTCACGTTGTTCCTTTCTTTTAAAATACTATGTTACTTAAGCAGAGTTATTATTTTTTAGCTATTCTTTCGATTGGCATCATAAAAACAGGATGATATTTTTTTCGACATTTTAGTCGGTTCGATTCCCAGACGAAGCAAGTAATTTTTAGAAAATCTATGAATGCAGGATTACTAACTTTTAAAAATAAGATAAAGTCTGCTTTGAGCAAAATACACTATCTACGATATTTAAGGTACTTCCCCTTCATGTCCCATAACTTTGGGACACCCTGTATACATACATACATACATACAGTCACGCCTCTTTCCCACAGGGGTATAAGTATGTACAAATGTAAGTTCGGACTAAAATGCCCGAATACCCGTTGGTTTTTTTATTTATTTTAAAGATAATGAAAAAAAAACGATTAGTTAGATCTTGATGAAATTAAAATGGGACCAATGGGAAGCCATTTGCTATCAAACACAAAAAGAACCATCGAAATCGGTCCACCCGCCACCCGTTTAGAAGTTCTGAGGTAACATATATGTATAAAAAATATACAGCCGAATTGAATACCTCCTTTTTTGAAGTCGGTTAAAAAAGGGCGAAGTGTGAGTCAGATTCGCGCACGAAGGATGTTGTTCTTGATAATGATCAGGGACAACAGATTGGCAAAATTAAATTGCCGTTGTCCCCTAATAATACTCAAATACTAGTATTTTTTCAATTTCTAATGCAATACATATTATTCTAATGTTACTCAAATAATATGTATTGAATTAGAAATTGAAAAAATACTAGTAATATGAAACTAGTATTACATATTTTAAAAATCGGGCCCCAGGTGTATTGCAAAAGAAAGGACTAAAATAAAATGCCTCTTGCGACAGTAATATTGTACTTACTATCAGCTGTTGTAGCTCACTAAGTTTGACGCACCAGCATAAAAAGTCCCATTCTAATCAGGGGTGTACGGAAGAGGCGACAAACATTATAAAATATTTTAACTTTATGGGTGTCTGTTTGTATCCCCAACTAGGATTGACACTGGACATCTCTCTGGTTCATTAACCTTTTGACCGCCAAGGCGCGAAGTGAAACGCTGTGCTCCTAACGCCAAAGACGTGAGTCGGGTCTTAGATAATGCTTGTTTTTTTCGAATGGTGCTGTATTATTTTGTTTAAATTAGGTATGAGTGGTGCCGGGTTAGAATAGCACCTCCCCCTTTCTTCCCGTGGGTGTCGTAAGAGTCGACTCTGGGAAAGGGTTAGTGTATTGTGGGCGATGGGCTAGCAACCTGTCACTGCAATATCACGTTTGACCATCTGGTTACCCTGAAATTGCTAAACGTGGCACTGGATTTTCGAATTCACGTGCTCTGCCTACCCCTCTTGGGAATACAGGCGAGAGTATATGTATGTATGTATGTAAATTAGGTATAAAATAACTTACACTACCTATAAATAAAGTAAACCTAGAAAAAATGTTGCAGCGTTTTATATTTCAGTTCTTTCGCAATAACTTCGACGTACCATTCAACGTCGTGGCGTCACGGGCACTGACTTGCGATGACGTGATATGGCGTCTTAGGCGGTCAAAAGGTTAAAATAATTAAAATTTCAGTTTATGAAATAAAAATGATAATAATTAAACAGACTATACTTTATTTTGTGTACACATAATTCTAAATTAATTAATCTTCTTCAAATGAAATTGTGGGTTCCTCGAAGGGATGAATGGATTCTTCATAGTATTCCAAAGGAAGATCTTCAGTGGCTAGGTGTGTCGGGAACGGCGGAGCGGTTTTCAGCTTGCGCAGCGGGAGCACCGTGTCGAACATGTAGCACATGGCGCCCGTTTCACCAGGGATACCTACTCCTAATACCCACAGAACGTTATGCTTCGTATTAATGCGCAGAATTTTTACGCCACGTAGAATTCGCCAGCTGAAACAAATCATGTGCAATTGTAGAAATATACTTTTGAATATCATATCGATATGTTACGGGTCAAAACCCATCATCTGGAGCTACGCGCCACGGCGGCGGATAAACGCGCGCTGCGCTCTACCGATACCGCTCCTTCCGCGGGTCTACTTGACACAACTGACATTGGTTCACAACTACCCACATTTTCGCATATTGTCAAACGTCGGGTAGCACACAACATCTGTCTCTAAAGGCTCGTTCACACCGACTACAGACGCAGTACGAGTATTAAGAACAGTTTTATATTTTGGAGGAACTGACCATCCACTATCCTAATCGAAATTCGGATGCCGAGTTGTGTCAAGCAGATTGCTTGAAGCAGTAGCTCAGAAAGAGCGGCAACCCGCACTGCGCATCTCTATCCACCGCCGTAGCGCGTAGAGTCCAGATGATGGTTGACGAATCGGCTCGAAAAATATCTAGCTAATCTCGATATAAAAACTTGAGTATTTTTGTCATTCTTTAATATAAGTGAGTCTCATGGTAATTTTATGTTTATCATTGATTTCTGACCCACTACAAAACAATGTCACAATAAACATAATGTTGGGCATTGACGATCTGTTTTGCGCGTCAGTTTCGACGTAAAACTATGGTGTCGCTCCAAATTTGATCATGTAAAAAAAAAAGGATTGGTGAAAAACTGCATTGAAAAAGATGCGTGTAGCCAAAATAACGACTAGAAAAAAATGCGTGTGATGTAATCATCTGTTGGCAGAAATAATGTTTAGAGAATAAAATAATTTTAAACAAAAAAAAACCGACTTCAAATCTATACTAATATAATAAAGCTGAAGAGTTTGTTTGTTTGTTTAAACGCGCTAATCTCAGGAACTACTGGTGCGAATTGAAAAATATTTTTTGTGTTGGATAGACCATTTATCAAGGAAGGCTTTAAGCTATATAACATCACGCTACAACCAATAGGACCGAAGAAACAGTGGAAAATGTAGGAAAAACGGGGGAAATTTGTCACTATTCCACGCGGACGGAGTCGCGGGCACAGCTAGTTAGCAATATTTTGAAAGTATTCTGTTTACTGAATGTAAAGTCTTGACTTCATCAACAAATTACCGAAAACGCCGTACATCTCCATATAAAATTTGAAGAGTTCCCTCGATTCCTCCAAGATCCCATCATCAGATCCTGGTTTCGTGCCAATGGGACCAATTTCGAGTTATGCCCTTTCGATTAAAAAAAAAATTTTGAAAATCGGTCCACGGGTTTTCGAGATATCGAGTAACATACACACAAAAAAAAAATTAAAAAAAAAAAATTAAAAAAATTAGTTCGAATTGAGAACCTCCTCCTTTTTGAAGTCGGTTAAAAAGGGGAACAACGCGAATGGAACTAAAAATACCGAAAAAAAATAATTTTGGGGAATTCAACTATACAGTCATCAGTGTTGAATCATCACTCCCGAGTTTTAACACACGGCTACCATAAACCAACGCGGCGCGAGCGCCGAACTGCCAATGGGTGATCAACTGATCGTCATTCCAATGGCGTCTGTACGCTCGCAGCTTTCGCTGGCCTTAGGCTAGCAACTTTATAGTACAGAAAATTGATACTGGCTGCTAATGGAACTGCTCTGGCTATGTGAATGTCTTTGCCTATCATAACTCATGTTATCAATATTTCATAGCATGTTTGAGAAAAATGTGTTTACTAAATATGACTCATACATACCTGTTACCCATATGCCCTGGCATCTTTGTTCCAGGCCACACTCTCGCCTTTTCACCACCCGCGCCTATGTTGCCAGGCCTTCTATGGGTCTTAGTGACACCATGAGATGCAGGCATACCTTTAAATCCCCAGCGCTTCATTACACCTTGGAATCCTCGGTCAATCCTAAAAGTAAAAAACTATGTAAAAAGGAATTTTGGAACGCCTTTAAGTTAAGGGGTCAAAAAGAGAGTTCATGTTTACCATTCAAAACAAGTGTAGGTTAAGTAATTGTAAACAAAAGCTAGTTGAAAGCAAAAAGCAAAATAATTTAATATCAGATAATCAAATTTTTATATGTATACCACAATTATGTTATGGTTAAAGCAAATTTAATGCACTGTCACTACCAAGGATGATATTGCATTGTGATCAGGTTATTGAATTTTTGTATAATATATTAAAGATCCCTCAAAGTATACATAACCATAACATAAAAACATCATCAAACTTACGTTTTTGCTCTGATATCCACATAGTCCCCTACTCGGAAGTGAGTTGCGGTCAGAGGTGTCCCCGTAGGCAAGGCTGCATGCGGTGATACAATAAACCTGCAGAGATGTCGCTTTGGCAGCATGCCTACACTGTCAAACAGGCCACAGTACTCCTTGGTTACAGTGGTGGGGTCGACAGTTTCTGATCCAACTAACAAACAACCTTGTGTTCTCTTTTCTTTCCACACAGGCTTTTTGACTATCATGGGATTAAATTCTTCAGGTGGTATATATTTGATGACATGGTTGTCCACAACCTGAAAATAGTGTTAAGTATCAACATATAATTCATGCATTCTAATCATCTAACTGCAACAGATCATGTTTTATAAAATTAGTGGAAACAAGAGCATACCACACAAGAGACTGTGTTTATTATTTAGAGTTCTATAAAGTTAGGAGAGGTAACTCAATTTATTGAAAAAATGGAAGCAGAAGAGGTGTTATTCTCTAGAGATTGGACCCAAAACTGCACAGCAAGACAAGCTTATCAATAAATTTAAATTCAACAAATAGATTCAATGAGATATTGACTTAGGTCACCAAAGCTGAATACTTAAATTAAAAGTTTTAAACTTCTCAAAACTGCCCTCATACCTGTAATAAAGTTGTCTGGAATTTCTTCCCATCTTTCGACCACAATGGATAGTTTCCTATTTTGCGTGCAATAAGCCCCACTCGCCTTGTAAAAGGAGTCCATTGTGTTGTTGAGACTGGTTCAGTATTTGATAAGGGTGACTCTAAGGCTGCCTGAGCGTTCATCTTTTCCTGACGAATTTCTTCAAGAAATTGGCGATTTTCTTGGGTAAGCATATCATCACTCATCTGTAGTTAGAATATATTTATTAAGAAGATGTTACTTAGTAGTAATACGAGTTAACTTGAAATTAAGAATTAACTTACCACTCTTTCTTTCGAAACAAACCAGTGTGGTGGGCGATACCTAGGTGGTTGGTAACGACTGTTTTGTCGCTGCACAACATAGTTTATCCTAAAAATATAAATTTTACTATTAAAATACAATTCTGTCCTTAAATGTATAATGTTAAACGATGCGCTGCAACATGGCTTGAACTTACTTGAGTCGGTTTAGACTGCTGCACAATAATTTGAGATTGGAATTAGCCATGTCTCGCTTGATTTCGCAATTAACCTCTTTATGAACGTGCACTCATAAGACTCATAGTTCTTATTCAAGCAAGTATAGTTTTATTAACGTCCGAGATTATATATTTACGTCCACACGGGAGGTTATGTTCTTATTTTTTTTTATTTTACTCAACTGTCATGTGTCAAACTAGTGTCATTCTCTGCCCACAGACTACAAAATATCTGGCCCACTACCACAGTCGCCGCATGCTGGATGTAAATAGACGTTTGTATGAAATAGCGTTGTTTGACTATATTAAGCAGAATTAAGCAGTCGAATTTCATCACAAGTTTAATTATTAAAAATCTATTAAATTGCAATAAATACATGTAATTAAATTAATAACCATGTAACCAGCTCCCAAAACAAAAGATTGGGAACTGTCAATAGGTCAATGACCGTAAAATGACATCGAACGAATCGAATTAAATATAGCATGGAATGTCAACATTACAAGATAGTGGTGAATTATGTAGGTAAACAATATACTTTTAGTTAAAATTTCGTCAAAGATGGCACTTAAAGTATATCTGTTTCTGCTTTGGACCTTAACCCGAATCACAACCCAAAACATAGTACACGTCTATGGCCCTGGCTTGAATCCTCAGGATATTATTGTGCCGGCAAGATACTTTTATGTAAATTTCACTTTTATTACAGAAAAATCGTAAGTAAACCTACTATTAGTAGCAGCTAAATAGTGAAAAAAAATTGTTACATTGATCGTAAACTAAAATCATAGACCAATTAATTGATATTAATTTCAGGTACACCCCGAATTTGATAAATGATTTAGCTGTTGAAATCAATGGTATTTCTAAAAAGAACAGAGATTGCCGGGTTTGGGTGAACAAGCTAGACAGAAAAGATGGAAGCTTTATTGTAAGATACAAAGTTTATGAAACTTGCTATGATGTATCAATAAATATTTACTATAAGAGCAAACAAGTGAAGGGGTCACCATACAAATATGCAGGTGATTAGAATGTGTTAATAGAACTAATAACGTTAAATTGTAATCTTATAAATGCGGAATATTATTATTAATGGTATTAACAACTATCTTATAAGCGTCTCCCTTCAACAGTTTGAAGTGTTAGCATGGAAACTTCTAAAAATGTGGACACTAATAATAGGCTAGTAGGCATCTAAGCTATGTTTTGATTTGTAACTATTGCATTTAATATGTTCCAGGGCCAATTCATCCAGATCAATGCAACTGCCCTGAAAAGGATATCAGTTTATGGCTAAAACAGTATGGGTGCCCTTCACTATATGAAAAAATCAATCTTGATTTAGAACCATTCAGAAAAGTCAATATGACATACCAAGTTGAGAAAATAGTTGAAAAATATCATAAACCAGATACCACAAGTTTTTGTCACTATGCAATAAAAAGTAATAAGATATACCGAGACTGTTATGGCAAGCATGTGGGGTTCAACATGTTTTCTGATAATATTTTGTTATCATTATCAAGAAGAGTGACTTTGCCAGATATGGAATTAGTTATTAATCTGGGAGATTGGCCACTGATTCGTAAAAACACTGAACTACTGTCAGTATTCTCATGGTGTGGTAGTGATGACACAATGGATATTGTCATGCCCACTTATGATTTGACTGAATCAACATTGGAAAACATGGGAAGGTATAATTTATGATATGTAAAGAAGTTGTTGCTTAAAGAAATCTATTTAAAGGAGGATTTTGTTTGTGTGGGTATTTTTCACATTTTGAATATGGTACTCCTATAAAGTCAAGGCTGTGTTGTAGGTTCAGTCATTTGAAATTATAATTTGTGGGTTTATTATGGTGATATGATGATGATAATTTTTCCAGGGTGACCCTGGACGTCCTGTCAGTGCAGGGCAGCACGGAGCGCGCATGGGCGGCGCGCGAGCCGCGTGCTTTCTGGCGCGGCCGCGACTCGCGCGCCGAGCGGCTCGCGCTTGTGGACGTGGCGCGGGCACACCCTGACCTCTTCAATGTCTCACTCACCAATTTTTTCTTCTTCCTTGATAAACAAGAACAATACGGACCAAAATCGCCGCATGTATCGTTTTTTAAGTTTTTTGATGTAAGTCTGATTATCTACTTTAAAAAGGTGCGAGATTTAGTGTGCTTTGCCTACTCCATTTTGAGAATACAGAATACAGGCGAGATATATGTACGGAAGTAGGAAGTTGCGATGAAGACCAAAGACGCCACATATACATGAATAAAAAAATGGATTACGGCCTGGCCACGACTTTGAGCGATGCGACGAGCGGTGCGACGGGCGACGCGACGAGGCAGAGCGGAGCGGCGCGCATGCC
>BHDV01011011.1:0-29400 GCA_005406045.1 Adoxophyes honmai
ACTGATTTAATATCTCATGTGGGTAGTCAACCTACCCACAACAGGTTCCACCATGTAATTGTCTAAAAATTTACATTTATTTCAGGAATGATTGTTTTGACGCTCCGCTATGTATGGTCATAAAACAAACCTAACCTAACCTAACCAATTTGTTTTTTTTTTATGGAATACGATTGTTATCGCAATTGATTGTTAGGGCCCATTAGGACGAAACAGTTCGGGCAAATAATTTTAGGACAAACGATGTTAGGGATCTCGAGGGAGAACCGAATTTTATCGATGGTGGGAAAATAGTACTCAGTATGTATAACTGTTTTTCTTTTATACCATCTTTCACTAGAAATCTGCAAATCGCGTACACAATGAAATGGGTGAAATAATTTCAGAAGTAAATAGATCCTTAACGGTGAAGTAATTGTTAAACACAACGGGTTTAACGATTGCGACACGTAGATTATGAAGATTGTACATTGAAATGGTTGTGGGTAAACACGGAGAAATCAGATCACTAGATTGCGAAGTGCTATTAAAAGACATGATATAAATATTATATCATAATTTTAGCTAAGTGACACTATAATAAGTCCTACAGCAATGTCTAATGGTCGAAAATGCACATAAAAAAACAAACGCTGCTTCGCAGTTGACTAAAATCCGAAGTACAAAACACTAGGCAATATTTTCAGATTGTCCTAAAAAAAATTATATGAAATTTCCGGAAAATAAACATCACAGGGGTTTTTAGACGTGTATAAGTACCACTGCTTAAAATATTTATGGTCGATTTCCGGCCATCCTGTATAATAATTTGTAATTCCGTGGATGTCGTAAGAGCCGACTAGGGAAAAAGGTCAAGTTATATTTTAGGAGGCAGGCTAGCAATCTGACAATAAAGTACAGATTGACTTAAAACCTAAACAATAAGCTAGAAGCAGGTACGAAACGTAAAATAGTCATGGGTCTGTCTACGTAGCGTTCTTGTGCTCTGCCTACCTACCCCGCGAATACAAACTCGATGTATTTATGAGTATTAGTAAAGTATTGTTTAAAAAATCGTATCATATTAGGGTGACGGCACCAGTTATGGACGGTTTAAGCTGACAAGCACCAGTGATGGACACTTCATTCATAATTTAAAGACCATAGAGTTGCGAATTGATTGTTGTAAAACAAATGACTTTTCCTTAGTGGGTACTAAATAAGAGTCATTGTCCATTACTGGTTCTTTGTCCATTACTGGTGACTTCACCCTATTAGACATTTTTGCGAATTTAGCGAAGTACAAGGCTTAGCACACGGTTAATTAAGTTCTCGTCGACCAATTTATCCCAAGTGGCCGGCAAATCGTCCGGCGTCTGGCGGCGCGCACGTCGCATCGATTAATCACCGCAGACGCGATCGATAAAAATCACGACACTTCATTTGAAACTGCGCGGTTAGCTGCGCCCGCGCCGCAGTGCACAGTTTTAGTGACAGTTAAATGTATTGCATTGTCTGTTTGCTAACCTGCACGGAATGCCCAGTTTCCGGAAACATTAAAAAGTATTTTTAAGATGGTATCCCATTAGGGAATGCAAGCATGATGTATGTATGTATTTATGTACTTTTAAGGTCAGATATTCATACGTGAAGCAATCAATTTGGTGAAGTAATAAAAGAACATGATTCCTTTGGAAGCATCTACAATACATATTTTATTGGACTTTTAAATTCCAGAAACGGAGTCTGTTTCCACAGATCACAAAATTCACAATATTATTTAATATTTCCGTGGTTTCTTATATGAAATTCCTATCTATATCGAACAATTAACTAAAATATAGCTTTAAGGCTCAACAAAAAACATCTACTTTATATTCAGCTGTCATGTGGTGAAGTTCATATATTTTGACTGACAGCCTTTATAATCAGTATAATTTAATTTTTTACTGCTTTTATAATGTTTACTGCGAGCAGCTGCGCTCGCGCAGAAGCGATAAGAGCTTTCTAACGCCCCGCGATGAACGAGGTGGGAAAGGGGCAGAGGTCGATAATTTGCTCCCGTGTAACAGGGCTTTATCTAATTGATGCGCCATCATTAATCAATAGGGCTGGGAGCGAAGAAACGTGCAAACTCGACGTATTAGGTAATTCACGCTTGTTGCATGCGCAATGCGCCTGCACAAATGTCAACAAGACACAGAAGGGATATAACTAATGAGTCTGTTATGCAAAGGTTTTAGGCGCGAGTATTATACTGAAACCCGATCAAGCGAGTCACTCTCCTATCATCCTCAAACTTTTACAAGGCAACCTCAAAACAACCTCACTGCCAAATGAAGCGCCAAATTTTTATCTCACAAATTATTAATGGAATTTAAACATAACAAAATACTTCGAAAAAAATCTAACAAAAGTCTATAGCCTACTATGAGTTAGGCAGAGTACATAATAGTGACGGGTTGCTGGCCTAAAATATGCTTTGACCTGTTTCCATAGTTGCGTCTCACAACGTTCACGGAAGAAATGAAGGCAAAAACAAAAACTTACAAAAGGCTGCGTCACATTAATAATATTATCACTAATGTTCTCTAAAATGCTGCAAAATACTACGGCCAAACCCTAAATCCTCAAAGTTTATAAATACACATAAAGTCTGCTCAGTTTCGTAAGACTGCAGCAAAAATGCGGCACGCTCAAAAACATTCTAAATAAACAGTTTGCACCCAATCCGAATAGAAATTCTTGTGAAAAGCTTAATCCGATATATAATCCGCGGTATCCATAACACAATAAATCATTCTGTAGAATGTCAAATAAGTGTACGCAACTCTTCGCACATAATTCGGAGTATTAATTTTTCAAAGTAGAAATGTATGAAACCTGGCGAATATCCGTAATCAATTACAGAATAGCTTAATCTCTCCAATTCTTTTTCCAATCTTCATTGTTTACGCCCGTGTTCCATGACGAGATGAATACAATAAAGTACAATCGTTTTCAAGTTTAGAGTACATCGGCATTTCCTAGGCACGCATCCTCCATGTCAAATCGCAAAACTTCTATAGATACATATTGCAGTCAATGACAATAGATTAAGATTTTTAATAATGAGAGAATGAGACCTCTAAATACAGCATGCTGTTAAAACCATTGTGCATTTCATTACAATATGCCAATTTCGAGAAAATCCATGTGAGTAATGTGCGCAGTATTTAATACCTTTTGAAATATAGCGCAGGATTTTTTAACAACATTCTGCATTTATTATGTTTACCTACAATAAATCAATTTCTTCTGTTTCACTTTCATGATTGTAATCAAACGCAGAACAAAGTCTTAGTGTGAAATGACATCATGTTTATGTCAATCATCAACCTAATTGTCATTGTCAACCGACATTTGTCACGTCGACGATATATTCCCAGTAAATATAGCCCGTCCAGCAGGAAGTGTAGCGACTAGCGACCTATATCGAGCTGGCCCTTTTGTTGCCGTTTATTTCTGTTTTCGTCTCGTTTCGTAAGTTTACGACGCGGATGCGCGTGAGTTGATGCAACCGTGGACTATTAGGGAACGCCCGGGGCGCTCGCGATACCACCACCGCGCTAAAATAAAAAGTCGTAACTGCATACAACTTCTTACGCACATACGACCTTTTAAATAAGGCAAGGTAATAGGAAAAGCTATAACGATAATCAGTTCACTGTTTTTTTCTAAAGGGTAACTGTTTAGCATTTTTATTATGTTGTCCGATGCGTAATGCTAGGCTAGTTATGCAACTAATTTGATACAGGTGCGTTAATGTGATTTTGGAATTAAGGCGTCATTTTCGTTGTATGATAAAGAATAAACGCGGCCCACTTTTCGATGCAGCTTACAAGTCGTTTAGAAATTCGTTAAGTTTTATGGATGTTAAAGTCGGTATAGGTTAAAAGTTATGAATAAATTATGTAGTTATATAACAGCTTCATTTGTGCATTAAGGTCATAGCCAAATAACATATCTACATATTGTACGTACCTACAGTTGAACTAATTAATTTCTGTCGCACCGTAGAACATTCTCATAACAAATGTAAAAAGTAATCCTACAAATTCTGACAATCACCTACGTATGTCCACATATCCCTGGTAATTCGACATTGCCTTTCTTATTGCTAGCAACTAGCAACCAATACAGGGTGATAATGTAATCCGTAACGAAATTTTACATACCTGTATGTTAATAAAACTTAAAAATATAATTTGAGTAGTTTCTCATTTTCTTTTGTAAGTAAGAAGTTATTGGTCATCAAAGTTTTCCTAAAAAGTGCTAACATTATTGACACCGCGCATGGGGCGTCAATTATTAATCGACTTATGTACAATAACAATAAAAAATTAACCCTACCCTACAAATCTAAAATAAGCGTACCTTAATAGCTGTTCAAAATGGAGTCCATTTCTCTCCAAACAGAGTCTTGCACGTTTCAAAACGTTTTCATTCACTCTTCTTAACACTTCAGTGTCACTTTCACTTCAAAAAATGCACTTACAATCTTGTCTTTAAGATTATGTAAATTTTGTGGTTCGTCCATGTACACACGGCGCTTGATTTCGCCCCAAAGATAGAAAAAATCACAAGGGGTGAGGTCAGTTGACCTGGCAAGCCAGGCCACAAATCCACTGCGACCTATCCACCGGTCACTGTACACACTGTACTTGTTCAAGTGCTCGTGCGTACATCGCGAGCGTAATGGGAGGTTACACCATCTTATTGGTAAAAAATACTGGATGTACACTCGCACCATTTCATAGTACACTCGCGATTCGAAAATTCTAACGACATTGTCACTCGCACACTTCGCGCTTACGTAACGTACGACCGGGGTGATTAGGGAACGCGTGCGCGTCGACTGCCAGCTTGCGAATTCATTTTTCACACCTACCCTCGGCGGTTGCTTTAGGGGATTATGGCAAATGCAAAACTACCCTACTTTAGAATAGAAATTAAACAAACGTAAACAGTTACACCGCGGTTTGTAGTATGCCCACATTCAATATTTTTTTGGGAATTTCCCGATGAAAAAAAAAAGAAAAAAAAGTGTTTTTTTTATTTTACCGTTGTATTGTGCTAGTGATTCTGAGTATGAGGAATTAATTTCGTTACGGATTTCATTATCACCCTGTATTTATGTTTAAACATTGATGAGCGTACACTCAACTAATTTAGATAGATAAATAGACAAGATAATTACCGTTACTCGCTGTTTTTTAGCTAACATCAACGATTTGCCATTTTGGTGTAATAAATCACTAATTTACTTAATTTAACTTCAGCGGGGACCAGATTTACATCGTTACATTCGACTTTTTCCTTTTCCAACTTCGAAGTCTCAGTGTTAAATAAACACTCACCATTCTCCCATGAGTTCCGTTAACCGCAGTGTAGGTACTTACCTGAAAAAAAACAAACGGTTATGCTTACATAATAATATTTCTTACCATCGTATCCAATTGTTAACTATTAAAAGTAAGAGAACTACCCGATTCTACACAAAGTTAAAACTACTAATGAGTTTTATAAATAACCACCCGATCTCGCAACCCGATATACAACCTACCGGTCGCACACGCGTCTAATCATCATCGTTGGTAAACTAGATCACTTGACCGATTAATATTTTTAAATATAAATTTCGTACTTGAAATGCATCCGGAACATTCCTGTAATTCATCTTCACCAATTGCTCGTAAAATGAAAAGAAATGTTTCATGCTGAAGATCATCTCATGATGCAAAAAAAGATGTAATGTTAAAGATAGAGTGCAAAAGTCGTTGCATAATGTTAATGACGAATTCGACACACAACAACCAAGTGTCCTTACACTAAACATCATTAAGTGCAAATTTTTTTTTTATTGATTTTGAAAATTCTTGCTTACTGTTGCTGAACTCCTCATACATCCAAACAAATCTAAACGTTACCTTACCATAGTTAGAATCATTTTCAAGAATTTAAACAAAGTTTCACTACAAATATAGGATGCTTAATAGTATGTTGTCGGTTATTGTATCTTTACTATAAGTACTACTACATAGTCCAATCAAATGAAATGGCTCCATTCATATTCATGTAATAAATTATCATCATTAGATAGATACAGTATAAAAAAACTAGTAGCATGATTGCAATAGATTAGACCTAATAATAAGTCATAATTTTAAACTCGTGCTCGAAAGAAAGCTAAATTTATCCATTTGATTTCAATAGCAGCAATAACATTAAAGTCATGTACAAACAGCAACACACTACAAGTGTACACCTTTACAAAGAGCTTTCCCATTGAAAACGTACCTTAACAGAGGTCCTCACCTCAGTATTCATGTGTTGTGGTGTTAGTAATTTGACAGATGGTGCAGTTAAGAGTGTAGCTGATTGTACAGTATATCATTATAATATAATATAGCTTAGGCATATGAATCTGGCGATCACAGAGCAATTACGCGGGAGTCGTTTTGACTTTATCATCTTCTATTTTTACATTTTTCAATGCACACATGCAGACAAGACATACAGATCGAAAATTAAGCGTGTATAAATTATCCCATTAAATGGGCTAAATTAGCCCAGATATTATCAACATTAAGATCGGGTCCTCTCAACTGAGAGCGACAATTTCTTTATATTGACGGCAAGAATTTATCGGCGACAAGTTTGTCGGATTACATATGTAGTGTGAGGAAACCAAATGATAGGTGACGGGCCGTGGTGAAACATTCAATTAAATCTGATACGAGTCATTAGGTAGATAGGGTTTGTTAAAACTTCCGTACTAGCGCAGGAAAGGCTTATCCCTCCCGCGAATATTTCGAATCGGAACGCGCCTTCGTGAACGAGCCTTTGGAGACAGATGCTGTTAGTGTTGTGTTCCTACCCGACGTTTGGCAAAAATAGTTAATGTGATGGCGATAATGTGGGTAGTTTTGAGCAGACGCGCTGAAATAGCGAAGGCGCACGCTGCACGTCTATCCGGAGCCGTGGCGCGATGCTTTCAATAATGGGACACGAATTGGCGCAAAACAGCTGCTCGTCTCGATAAAAAGATGTAGGTGCATCTATTTTATTTCACTAAAAGCTTAGTACTAACTGGGCACACCTTGTATAGACACTCTGTGCTGGCAATAGAGAGCGACCGAGTGATAAATCAGTATGGTTCGTTATGCAAGGACATTAGCCCGTGGCAAGAAGCAGCGTAAATTGCAAATGATTTGCGGCCAGTAGCGACGCGTGCGCACGGCGCGGGGAAGAATATAGGAGATTGCGCTGAATAGCGAATACAACGGCTGTGTATTAGCAATAATAATGTAGCGCTTTTAATTTCTAATATACTATTATAAAATAATAGGATCATCGCAAATATTTTATTTTAGTAATCCCCACCTGTCACTTCTACGTGTACCTACCTACCTCTTTTATTTAACACTAGTTATTTTGGGCATTACGTTTTTTTCGCAATAAAAGGTAGCCTATGTCCTTTCTCAGGGTCTAAACATTGTCTGTACCAAATTTCATCAAAATCGGTTGAGTGGTTCAAGCGGGAAAGCGTAACAGACATACAGAGTTACTTTTGCATTTATAATGTTAGTAGGGAAGTAGGAATAGCCACTAAAAGTTTCTGCGAAATGTGAAAGCCCCATGCTTTTTGTCTATGTAACATTGCGTGAGCTCTGTCTACCCCATTTAAGTATACAGACAAGATGCCTTAATGGAAAAAAAATATCATTTTTCTATAATAAAATACCAATTATGGTAAATTTATCAAAAATACATCATAAGTATCGTATTACGTATTCTATGTGTGTATTTTATAGATACACGCACGGAACGAGGGCAGGTGTATACGCAGCATCCGGTCGAAATAAGACGGATTTGCTTGCCCGATAGATGGGATAATTATAGGAGGAGCCGGGGTCAGCGGCCGCGCATTGTTCCGCGAACGGCGCGTGCGCATCGGAGGGATACACGCGGGAGTACCTACGCATCATGCACTTTCCTGTTTTCCTCTCGCTCTAACGCCGCCTATCATCGATTAGCTAAACTAAACGTCCTCCCACATACTCATAACAGATCGATGTCTTGACCGCATCTACTCAAGACAGCCCATGAAAATAACTAGTGTCCGACCGAAGCTTCGGCTTCGGCTTCGGCTTCGGCCACCTTCGGCCAAAAAAACCACCTTCGGCCAAACCTTCGGCTTCGGCCAAAATTTGGCCGAAGCCGAAGGTTTGCAAATCGAGATTCGAAATTGAACAAACGATGTCAGAGCGAGTTCGCCGGCCCGATTGCATTACTTGCAGTTAATTATATAAATTACTGACAACACATAACATAACAACATAGTCACACTTGATTTAGAAACGAAAACTGCGCATAATTTACTGCCGTATTTTTTTTACTATTAGCAAATTCTCGTATTTCTTAGGGTCAACATGGGGTCAACACACCTTCGGCTTCGGCTTCGGCTTCGGCCGAAAGTTTTGATGAAAGCCGATTAATCGGCTTCGGCTTCGGCTTCGGCCAAAATTGTACCTTCGGTCGGACACTAAAAATAACCAATATTTCAGATCCTCTTTTTAGGGTTCCGTACCCAAAGGGTGAAAACGGGACCCTATTACTGAGACTTCGCTGTCTGTCTGTCTGTCCGTCCGTCTGTCACCAGGCTGTACATATCTCAGGAACGGTAAGAGCTAGGCAATTAAAATTTTCAGAGATGATGTATTTCTGTTGCCGCTATAACAACAAATACTAAAATAAAAATAATAATAGTAATTAAGGGGGCTCCCATACAAAAAACGTGTTTTTTTTTCTTTTTTGGTACGGAAACCTTCGTGTGCGAGTCCGACTCGCACTTGGCTGGGTTTTTTACATAGGTTTACCTGTCGCAAATTGTTTTATTTGCAGTCAAGAGGTTAATAATTTTTAGGCTTGTATTCCCTAAGCGAGTAGGCAAAGCACACGAAGCGTTAAACATAAATAAAATCCATGGTTTTTGAGTCTGCACAACTTTTAGCAATTTTGCGTTTTATTTTGAGTAATACAAATAGTGACAGATGGCTGGTTTATCGCCAGCTATACAAATCCCTTCCGTAACATATTTTATTAAACGTCTCTTGCCGATTCTTTGTTCCACGATTTTTTTCCTCGTTGTGGAAAATCTTCTGTTTTTGGTTAAGGACCAGAACATGTAGCATAATCTGCATAATATAGCATACATAGCAAACACGCCCAAGCGCATTAAGCACTATTTTAATATCATTATCATTACACATTTACTTACAAGCGGCATGATTCCCAATCACACGCCTTTTCCGTATGAGCAAGGCATCTCTCTGCTCACTCCTCTAAGCCGCGCGCGCATAAGGAAGCGCGTAAACGCATCGCAGCGCCCAACGGATTGGCGGCGCAATAACTCCACAGAGATAAATACAATAATAGCCCACTCATACAGCCGCCATTTCGTTACGTCGTTTTTGACAAATTTTCGACACGCGTGTTTGTTGTTGACAGAGAAGTTCAGTAAGTGAAGTTGATGGAAAAGTATAAATAATCCCGAAACAAATTGCCTTAACGGCTGGCGAAAATATTCTCGTGATAAGGTAGAATGGAACACAGGGGCAGATAAACATATACAAACATACAACACGCCTGTATTTCTAAATGGGGTAGACAGAGCACACGAAGCGCTACATAGAAAAAATCATGACAATTCACGAATTCTAGCCACATCTAGCACAGATTGCCAGCCTGTCGCCTGAAATATACCTACCACCTATCTCCTTTGTCGCCTCTTACGCCATCCACGGAAAAAATGGAGCAAAATTGCTAAAAATCTGTTTTGTCTATGCATCGTTCCGTATCCCCCCATTTAAGCATGCAAGCGTGATGTTTGATGTATGTATGTATGCATAAGCAACTTTCAAGCCTAAACAGCGATTTCCATAATAGCTGAAACCCGGTGGCCACCGTCCAGTATTGCCAGTATTCGCGACAGCAAAACCACGCCGCGCCGGCCCGAAATACAGCGTTTGATGTTTTCACGCGGCAATTTACCGTGACACGTCAAGCTGCATTTCCACGTTACGCTATTACGAGAGGGCATAATTAATTTTTGTGGCGCACCTATTCCTGGGACTTACGGTTATGGTTACGGCAGCGATTCATTCTGGTGCTACCCAGTGAGAGTAGAGTTTTTTTTTAGGGCTCCCTACCTCGAGAACGGAATTTTTATAGGATCACTTTGAGTCTTTTCGACTATCTGTCTGTCGCCGCGCTTTTTCTCGAGATCAGTAGGTAGAGGTAACAAACTGAAATAATTTATATCAAAAAATACTCAAATCTACTGTCGCTTAGAGCTGTGAAAAATTCAAACTTCTAAGCTAATTGGAACTATGATTGTCTTTAAATCCGTTATTCTTGATAACAACTAACGTTAAATAGTAAATAGTAACGTTAAAACTACTTATCTAATAGTACGAAACCCTTAGTGGGCAAAACCGACTCACACTTGGCCATTTTTTTAATTAGCGTAGGTACATTGGTGTCTTCCTTTCTTTCATCTGTTTGTAATGATGTAGCATTAATGTTTCAAAATAAACGTTATCGTATTATTCGACATCTAAACCATTATTGACTCCTATTCGCGATTCTTAGCTGTAGCTGTCTTTGAACACTGGCACTGTGCAGAATCTCGAATACGAAGAAACAATAATGACTTAAGTGTGGAATAATCCGTTCAATCCTATGCAGGAAATAAGTCGATTATTAAGAGAATGCTATCATTGGTCCCAGCAAGATGGAAGTAATTTATTCGGACTGATTGCAACCGCGTCGGACGCGAATTCAATTGATCAACGGGGTCAAGCTGTGTACTTTCAACTGCGAACAATCAGATCTTGCGATACCGGGGTAATTCGAAACATCTGTCTGATAAGAATTGAATTTGCCTAGGATGATGACTGTTTCGTTGAGAAATGTTTGCGGATGCAACCGCCAATCATTTTTCATCTTTTCTATTACGAAAGTGCAAAAGGCACTATTGAATTCTTTAAATATTTTATTTCTTCCGTGGATGTTGTGAGAGGTGACTAAGGAAATAGGTTAAGGTATATTTTAGGCGACAGGCTAACAACCTGTCACTATTATACCTTCCAACTTAAACGATAAAAAATATGCCAGAAGTGGCCACGGAGCGTGAAATAGTCATGATTTTATTTTATGTGGCTTTTCATGTTCTCTGCCTACCCCTTATGAGAACGCAAGAGTGTTGTGTATGTGTGTTCGAATTCGGGCGAATTAACCCAAAGTTTGTCGTGCAAATCTCGAAATAAAAACTTGAGTGTAACCGTTTTCTTTCACTAAAAAGGGTGTCTTTATTTTAAGATTACTTGACGATCCCCAAGCGTTAGACCAAGAGATAAGCGATCAGATATTTCTGCAGAGAGAAAAGGTATCTCTCTACATATTATAAATACATGAACTGATCGGTTATCGTCTCAGTTAAATCTGCCACCGAATGCCGGCACCGTGCCGCAGTCCTAGCATGTCTATCTGCTCTGCTGTCGACTTGAATAGAATAAATACTTCAGTTTATCGACTCGAGGCCCTGCCTACAAAAGCAGGAGTAAAATGAGTAAGAAAGCCTTAAATCACAAGCAATAAGATGTAATTTGCGATGAGTCGAAATCTAAAACTGATCGGAGGCTTACCGTCTACCTAATAAAGTATTCAGATGTGTAATATGTAAAGACAATTTATTGATATAATCCTAAAGGCACATAAACAGTAATTGCATTGGTACCAACGTATTTTATAGTAAACTATATGTGCCCTTAGCAGAACGATATACTACATGTCATTTTCTAATGTCTCTAGTTAGACAGTGACAGTAAGTATGGTAAGGGTTCGGAAAAAAAATCTATAAAATAATAAGAAAAAAATACAAAGGTTGCATTTCATCCCATAGTTTTTGTCGCGCGCAACTCGAACCGCGTCTTTCTGTGCTAAGCGGGCGGCTATTAGTTTTCTGTACAATTATCTTGAAGTTCGAAATATATCCATATCCATACCCACAGGAAAGTATTAAGTACCTCTACATTTATGTAGATTGTACTGACGCGCGTCTTACCGCGGCCGCCGTAGCACGTAGCTCCCGATGATGTGTCACGAATTGACCCGAAACATGTCGAGCAATGTTTTCGTCTTATTCCACTGCGAGTGAGTCTCATAATACTTAGTTTAAAAATTATATTGAAATGCAGGGTAGGTATCAGTTTAAACTAAGACCTGTTATTTGTTTGGCACAACATTGAAATTGACAGAGATCAAGACGAATGTTGATATTCGTCGAAATGAAGACTTGGGATCGAAATCGAAAGCTGCCTCCGCCGTGGCCGCTGGCCCGTGCAGGTGTCGTCGTCTCCATTCACGGCCCGACACACAACTCTAACATAAATTATTATAATTGATCCACATAAATATTTATGCTTATGCTAATACACTGATGCTTAACCTTGACCGCAAGGCAGTCGCATTTACAACGAATAAACAAGTCTCTGGTCGAAAGTCTCACAAACGTCTTCGTTTTCTATCTTCTACCTATCATACATACATATATAAACAAATATGTGGCTGACAACATGAACCAATCAACTTTTTTGTGCTGTTATTCTGTCTCTTAAGTCAAGAGATAAATGTAATAGAGTTGCTTAGAAGAAGATTGTAATATAGGCTTCGTGTACTGTAAAAATCTCCTCTAACTTAAAGCGGACTAACTGACTCTAACTCTAACCAGGTCTATTACAACGTAAATGGCTAACAGGAAGAGATCCCTTAAGGGATGTGTTCGCTCTTGACCTGAGAAATTGTCATGCATCTTTATACTTCTATCTAAAGCATCACTTAAGAAAAGACTTAAATCTTACACGTGCAAAGATATTTAAGACAATGATCAATCGAGTGTTATATTAGTTGACATGTTCCACTAATCAACTTATAACGATACATACTAATTATTCAATTAAGATTAACAGATCACGAAATCATTAATGTCGATTCTTAACGAACTTTCTCTTCCGTTGCATAAATGCTTCTCGATGACTTTAAAAACAAATAAACGTGCAAGAGTCCCTTGTTCACGTCAGGGGCATGTTGCCATGTATTTATTGCTATTATCAAAGCCTTGACGCGCCTCTAAATTACCTGATTTATCTGCAACATCCATGAATGTCAATTGGAATTAATAGGGCTTACAATTAACTGATAACCTACGAGCATAGCCGCTTCTAAAGGACTTGTCACACTGAATACTGGCTATTCCAGCTATATCTCGACTGCGCATCACATGTAATTGCCATTTAGTATTATTGCACTATGAGGCGTACTATAGAGATGGACAGGAATGAGCAAAATGGCTGGAAGAAGAGCTTTTGGGGGCAGGATAAACTCCTGGCTGCGAAATATGAAATAAATTACAGTACCGAACTGACGGAAATCTGCGGAGCTGACCGAAAACCATCACGTGTTGGCAAAGCTCGGTTTAACAAGAGTAAAAAATAAAAATGCAATTTTCCTAGCTCTGCATTTAGATTTTAATTTTTAATCGACAACGCCTCCCGGCAACTTAAATGGCAAGATTTTTAGTGGTAGTAAATTCGCACTTCTCTTCTTCTAGGTAAAAGCGATGCGCGAACTTACCCCCACTAAAATAAAAATGCCATCTAACTTGCCGTGAACTGCATCTGAAAATATTTTTTGCATTTTTGAAATTTCTTAGTATCTCCTTGCTTTAGTAGGACTTAGCGCATAATTTGTCCCTTCAATCAAACCAAGATTTGCTAATTGGAAAGAATCTATAAGAAGAAGAAAGATGAAATAATTTAAATTTTAAAGGATTGTGGCAGTGCGCAGAAAAGTGCTTGTTCTTCATAAGTACATTTCCAAACAGCGTTAAAGCAATTTTCTATTAAAAATGAGACTAACAGATAAGCTTTAACAGTTCCGGTGGAAGCCAGCTAAAGTCTGTAAGTATCTTGTTTCACGTAGTCTTGCCTAAACACTGATTTAAATTAGCCGCCACGATGCCATAAACAAGCGTTAGGGCGCTTGTGCACTACCATGAATTTTCCGGTCCGGCCGTCCGGGTTTTTAGTCTGTCGCGCCGTCCCACTCACGTTAATACTACATATTTCATGCAAGAGCAAGCGAGACGAGAGATTGAGTAAAAAGCCGGACGGGAAAATTCATGGTAGTGCACAAGCGTCCTTAGGCTCAGTTTTTCCGTCACGGGTAACAAAATAAATAGAAATCAAACACATTCAAAAACACAACTTAAAAGACAACAAGTATAACAATTTATTTTAGTTCTTCTATTGAGTGGCAAGGCACCATGTAAGATGGTTAATTTATTCCGGTTCTACTTAAGGGCCCTTCAGTCTTAAGTTATTACGTACCTAAGTAAATTATTAGTTAATCTAACAACATTTTACGGTGACCATGGTCCATATCAAACTTATACAGAATCAGGGGCGTGTCCAACAGAAATTGAAAAAAATACCTGCTCTATTCGCGCGACTGATTGTGAGTATTAGTTTTCGAGATATTACCATTTATGTATGTTAGTGACCCAAAATTTTCTCCCTTGAGTGTAATAACCCTATATTAAATCTCACTTACTAAAAGGCGTAACCAATACTTGTATTTAAATACCATACTACACCCTTACAATCCCCCAACACCCTTGCATCCACTTTTGTGGATATAAATATCAAATCGATCTTTTACGAATGGTACGCAAGCTCATTTTAAAGTCCGTACACACAAACATCTAAGTAGCAAGCATACTTATACTTACGTTCTACTAGGTACAGATACAGAAGCAAAGAAGCATCGTGTGCGCAGTTAGGATACTTCGTGCGCTAAAGCGAAGCCGGCAGGGGGCGCATCAGCGCGAATCACACGGGAAAGCGCCTGCGCCGCCGTAAATATATCACCGTCAGAGCTGCTGTCATAAGAAAGACAACACTGCTTCGCAATAGGGTTGCTGGTGTTGCCAATTTAGCAACTTTTTCGTAAAATCTAGGAACTTTTGGGATTATGTTCGTTATTTTTTTATTTTAGCTAGTAACATTCATATTGGTGTTTCATACATTTAGCGATTTTTAGGAGACGTTTTCTGCAACCTAGCTGTATTAAAAAAAAATCTGTACCTAGATAAAATTACCCGCTGGCAGCACTGGCTGCTGGCCTACAGACGGGAGGTAGAAAAAGTTATGTTTAATTAAGAGTTAATAAAGGAATGCAATATTGACTTAATTTTTTACAACAAAATGAAATTATGACCTCAACTGTAAATGTAAACTGAAAACTGACTGAGATAAAGTGAACAAACTGTAATGTACGAAGCTCATAAACACAGCATATATAATATATGTTCAAAATTTAGCAAGTGTTAATGTTTGTAAGTTAAATTGAGCTTTCTCCGCGTCGCGTTCAGAATTACAGCTCTCCATTTCTTCCGCGGATGTCGTAAAAGGCGACCGAGGAAAAGGTATGTTTTAGGCGACACCCCAGCAGCCTGTCACTATTATGTTTACGTCTTTTATCTCACTTTATACATAACATTGTGCAAAAATTGGCTATGAACCAGTTTTGTCCGCGTATCATTTTGAGTACTCTGCCTACCCAATTTTAGAACAGGGTATTTGTGTTCATGTATGCATATAATTTGAACATAAAACAAAAAGACATTAACCTCTCGTATGCTACGGAGCAGATCTGCTCCATTTTAAGGATATCTTTTTTTTTATAATATCACGTTTAAATATCTGGTTACCCTGAATTTGCTAAACGTCTGGATTTTTGAATTCATGTGCTCTGCCTACCCCTCATGGGAATACAGGCGTGAGAATATGTATATATGCTTTTTTTTATTTTAATCACCATAATTTGTAGATATTGAAACAGAAGAGGCTCGAATGCAGTATATTTTTCATTTCCCGCATGCGAGGGGTTAAAAGTAAGTAAGTAAAGTAAATTACTACACCCGGGTACTGATTGTTCAACCCTATCGCCAATAAAATCGTTTAATATCAAAGTAGTGTAATGGGCACGTAATTAGCCGCCCCGGCAACCCTCGACAGCCGATGATAAACAACTGGCGATTGAAAATAAGCATTTATTGCATTTACCGCCCAAGAAATCGGGCAGCCGCAAGATGCAGAAAAACTTTTGCATTCTTTATATTATTAATATTTTTATCGAATTAGAATAACACCTCTCCTTTTTTTCCGATGAAGTCGTAAGAAGCGACTTGGGAAATAGATTTAGGTATGCTTTAGGTGACAAGCTAGCAACTTGTCACTATTATGCCTGCCAACTTAAACCCTTGCCAAAAATATGCTAGAAGTCCACATGGGCCCGCGTGGGAACTATATCCCAAGCCCTCTCATGCTGAGAGGAAGCCTATACTCAGCAGTGGGACGTAATTAAGCAAGATTATAATATATCTTATAATTATATTACACAGTTTCAGGTAGCAGGATGTCTGCAACAGCCAGTAAATACGCATTTCAACTTACAAATTACCCGTCACTCGAGAAACCGTCTGATCTCTCTGCATCACCTTACGATCTATAAACACTTCAGTGGTAATAACATGCGCTATTAGAAATTGCAATATATGTGCGGCTGCTTGTCACTCGTCAGTTTCTGCTCCAGGGCTGTCAACTTGCAGCCGTTATTTCCATTTCGAATTTCGAATGTCATTTAAAAAAAAAGTTACGAAGGAAAATGATACACAGATAAGACACGGATATACTGAATTTGATAATATTGAAGAAGTTTCATTGGATTTATCGGACATCTATTACTGAAAATTTAACAGGACTGGAAAGCATAAAATATTTTACGACAGATGTATTGGACATGACAACTGCATACTGAATATTTCAACTGAAGACGCGGCGTTATGGCCTCTGATCTTAGCCTGTCCTAACAAACAAATTAGAAAAAAGAACTCAAAGAGACGAGCCAAAGCTCGCCTGTACCACTACAATGCGTTTATTGTGACCGTGTTCGCCAATTAAGAGTTTATAGCCAACTAGCTGTGCGAGCAACTTTGTCCGCGTGAAATAATGCCTTTGGGTAGGATTTTTAATTCTTTGAGCCAATTTTTTTTTTGGCGATGTTTTACTGCAAAAAGCTGTTTAAAGTATTTATATGAGTGTATCTAATTCACAGCCTAAATAATAAGTTTCAAGCTTCTAGCTTTAAAAAAGACGATACTTGCAAACCCCCTCTCAACCTCATGCAACCCTTCTTTCGCATTTAAAAGTAGCCTATGTCCTTTCTCACGCTCTATACTACCTGTGTACCTAATTTTATTTAAATCTGTTCAGTAGTTTTCGCGTGAAAGCGTGACAAACAGAATTCATCGCATTTTCTCATACAACGCATTTGTGATGTTCCATCACAAGTGTGTCTAGAAAAATTTAAACCTTAATCGATTGTTAACCCATTTCAAAACTGACTCACTCATCTGTAAAGACAGAACCTCGAATCCGGGGCTCAATATTTTATTGATCCCCATATTTAATTCAACTACAACTTATCAAGCCATCTGCAGAGCGACTCTCGGTGATACAGCCATCTTAATTACCCGCCGCCTGCGGGCATTTTATAAACAACATATTAGCTCCGTTTATTTCAAGCTCGCGAACGGACGGTCTCGTTAGAATACCGCATTGGCATTAGCAATGTATAGAGATAACCCGATTAAGTCGTCTTATTAAATTCATCTTCGACATGGCCCCTTCATTAGAACGACGCCAATTAAAATGGAGACATTGTTTTGGAATTATTGTTTTAGACCTGGCAACATTAGATAGATCGCTGTATGTAAATTTTGTTTCCATAGTAGAGTCGTTTTCAAAAAAAAATGACATAAATCAAGGATTAAAAACAAATCAACGATTGCTCGGAAGCAACGGATAACGTAACGAAAATTATGTATACAAAATGTATGAGTAACTGTCGTCACGCAAAGGAATCCACTGTCTTTTGTTTTAATTAAACCCTTAACTCTGTTTTTTTTTAAACCGCTCATGGTTGTCGAGTATGTCTACAAGTAAGCTTGAGTGTTGAAACTTTTCGCTGCAAAATTGTACAGTCAAGGAAATTGATACCTGTGCCACTTTGAACCTTTTCATAGTGAGTTTCATATTGCTTTAATTAGAAGACAGTATGGTATGTCACATTGACATTTCTTGTGAAAAGGTACAAAGTGGCACAGTAATCAATTTCCTTGACTGTACGCGTAATTCTTCAGAATAAAAATTATATTCAACGTTTGCATACCCATTCACTGAAGTTTTTTGAGTGTTATGACAAAATGCGGTCTTCCGCGATAGTGTAATAAATACGAGAAATAAGATTGAGCCGGCCAAGTAATGATAATAGTAAGTTATTCCGATTTAAACGAGACAATCGTGATGTCACGCATTGAGGTTCAACTCTGGCCACTGCAGTTTTACAAAACGTCCCTTGAGGCACGTAAACACACCACACTCAAGCGACCCATTCCTTTATGTTTACATTCCAATACTGTGTTCAAATTGGATCTCGAAATCGTACGTAGCTAACAAAGCGCAATGTAACACGATCTAAGTTAGATAAACAGAACTCACTATTTTAGATGTAGCTTTGTGGTAGGACCGCTTAAGAGTTGTGGTTTGTTTTGTCCAGCAGGTGCAGGGCCGAGTCACGACGCTGATTACAGTCGCATTTTACAGCTGTAATATTTCAAACTGACCGTCTTAATGCACGCCTATGTGCGTTTTCGATTGAAGAACGTGGTGGTTTAGGCGGCGCTTGTTCAATTTATGCCCGTCGATGTATGAATTAGCCCCCAACCACTTGTTGGATTCGACAAGAAGTACATTTATATGCAAAAGGTTGGTTTATCGGAAAATAGTTCATTAAAAGTCACAGTTAAATGGGACTTATGACGTTTTCTTTTTTGTGGTATTTATACCTCAACGTTTCGGCCGCGTTACAGCGACTGTGATAAAAAAATGAAGGAAAATCGCGAAAGTTTCGAACATTAATGATGACAATGTCTTAGATACGTTGGCATGCAATTAGAGAAGGATCTGAACAGTTAGTGTGGTCATCGGGTAGTTTTGCCTGGAAAGATTTCCGGGAGTTTTGAAAATTGGTAATATTATAGATTTTGACGTGCTCTTTCTGAATTTCTACTTTGCCACCTCGTATCTTTGCCGCTAACGCCGCCATATTGGAAAAATGGCGCGTAAAATTAGTTTTTTGACAATATCTCTTGTCTGACTCATTTTACAATAAAACAGTATACTACACAATAAAACTAGAGGCAATTGCCTACAATTCATGTCTAAGCGTTTATTTCATAAAGTCAATAGTTTTGGCGTACGAGCGCCACAATGTGTACTCCAACACTACTCAACGAAAAACTCAGCTTGTCTTTTGTCATTCAATAGAGGTTTTGACAGCCGTATCTTATGGAGTTATAAATATCTAAGGGCTAATTCATTAACAATATGTGAGAAACCATCGCTTTACCGACTTCAGTGCTCGTATAATGAACGAAATAGGTACTTCTATTTTGCTCGCAAAAAAGCGTGAGACGTATGAAATTTTGCGGCGCTTGCGTCTTTTTTGAGCTAAAGTAGAGACCATTTTACCAAAAACGCGTAAGATGTCTGAAATCCTACGGTGCTTACTGTTTTTTCGAGTCGATAAAGTTTGTATAGGATAACAATATTTTCGATATTTTTAATACTTTCTCACCGTATAAATTTTCCCTGAACTTCAACAAACATTTAAAAAAAAGAATTGGCCAAATTGGTCCAGGCGTTGTTGAGTTATGCGCTTACCAACACAATTTGCGAAGTGTACTTTGCGGCGCTTGTACGCCAAAACTATTGACTTTATTAAATAAACACTAAGACATGAATTGTAGGCAATTGCCTCTAGTTTTATTTTGTAATATACTTTTTTATCGTAAAATGAGCCAGACAGGAGATATTGTCAAAAAACTGCTTTTATGCGCCATTTTTCCAATATGGCGGCGTTAGCGGCAAAGATACGAGGTGGCAAAGTTGAAATTCAGAAAGAGCACGTCAAAATCTATAATATTACCAATTTTCAAAACTCCCGGAAATCTTTCCAGGCAACCCCTTTAATTCGCCTGTAAATACTGGATCAAGTAAGCAATTACAAAATAAGTATCCAAGAAAATGTAGTAAAAGTGCCAGGAAAACTTAATTGAAGAAAAATGTAAATAATCGATCACATCAACCTAATGCAATTACGCCATAGATACTCGTATCCGTAACAATAATGAGGGACTGCCGCAAGCTTGGCCCGATAAACGGCGATCGACCGCTCTCGACAATTAATAACGACTTTTTAATTGTACAGGAAGGGATTATTCAATTAACTGAGGTGAAGGGAAATTACATATCATCGGGCGGTAAGGCTCGCTGCAACTCTATTCGAGATAAAACGGAACGATAGTGTTACGATATTATTGCCAAAGGTTCATCCTTTTCAACCCAGCCTAATGCGTGAGAGTGGGATAGAGCATGTGGTACATGGTAAAGTTTACATGAAACTGTGCAGAATAAGATCCTAGAGTCGTTACACTTATTAAGATTTATGTGATTCTTCTTAATCGGTAAATGAGTGAGCCGGACGATTTCGACAACGTTAAGATATCTATCGCACCTCACCTAGCAGTCAAGTAATTCAACTAACAATCTAGAATTCAAAGGGGGACTTTACATCTACGACAGGCTTTACGTTTAAGATAACACCTCCCGATTTCTTGTGTCGATGTTGTAAAAGGCGGCTAAAGAATCTTTCTTGGTTAAGGTATGCTTTAGGCGACGGGCTTGCCACTTGTCGCTATTATAATTATACTATTTTCATTAGAGTTGAGGTCACGCTCACAAGAACATTATCCTGTAATGACAGTTGGGATTTTGACATTTGAAATAGTCGTGGTTTTGTCGATTTGTCTATTCAACGTTACTTGAGCTCAGCCTACCCCATTTGTAAATATTAGTACTAGTATAGAGTCATATACAGTCGTAACGAACTCTAAACCGTTTCTTTGCAGAAAATACCGACTTCACCGTAGCAAACAATGGATATACTTAGAATCGCTTCGGCTGAATTGAAGCCTCATTCCAACCACGCTCCATCGAGCCTGTAACACTTTCGACGAACCAACTGACCCAAAAAGCTCGCCAAATCAACAAAAATCGGTCAGCCCCAAATCCTCAAGACAACAATGTAACAATGTCTCCCAGATCATCAATCACGAAACATTATTTGTACTATCGACCGACGGAGCGCGTGCCAATCGGCGACGGGACCGAACCCTACTTATCATTTTGTGCTCAAGCACGCAGCAATGTCACATCCACAGCACACGACGGCACACAAGGCATGTTGTGTTATCATCTAAGAAAAGAACTTTTTTCAATCGACGTGGTTCCAGCTCAATCAACTATTTCATGTCCTTGGTTGTCCTATCCAAATTCTAACAACTAATCCTACACAACACGGAAGGAAATACTGGGTAGAAAAAATTAAATAGATATGTTTTTAACCTTTTGACCGCCAAGGCGCGAAGTGAAACGCTGTGCTCCTAACGCCAAAGACGTGAGTCGGCTCTTAGATAATGCTTGTTTTTTTTTCGAATGGTGCTGTATTATTTTATTTAAATTAGTTATAAAATAACTTACACTACCTATAAATAAAGTAAACCTAGAAAAAATGTTACAGCGTTTTATATTTCTGTTCTTTTGCAATAACTTCGACGCACCATTTAACGTCGTGGCGTCACGGGCACTGACTTGCGATGACGTGATATGGCGTCTTTGGCGGTCAAAAGGTTAACATATTTTGATATAGTATTTAATAGCAAGACCAGAAAAGTCACTCGTAGGCACTTAAGTTTCATTCAGATATGTTGGTCCTTTATATTCGAGTAGGAAGGAAGGAAACTATCTGAATAGCTTTAATTTAAGTTTTCTAGTCTAGAGCATTTATGCCATCTGTTATGGAATATTTTTGGGGTTAGAAAAGAAACTATTGTGGGTCATCCACGGACATACCAATCTTTAGATGCTAGTTTCACTTAGAATGCTAACAACTTCTGTATGAAATACAAGTATTACATATTTCTCAGCTGCCAAAAATAAACTCATCGTCCGTCGTTTTATCACAATAGACGGCGACCGTCTCTTCTAAATTGTGTTATCACCCGATTCGATCTTCAACTTAGCACCGTAAATTATATACTCTCTTCGCATAATTTACTATAGGACGCTCGCGGCCGTTGCGTACTATCATAAATCATTTTAGTAAAAGGTGTGTAAAACCAAAACAAATGGGAGCTTTCTTTGCCACCGATATAATTCACATAAAATATTAGATAAATGTCGCTGTAAATAAAGTTACGTTGCAGATATTTTTAACAAGACTTTCTCGGCCTCATATTTTGAAATATGACTGCCTACTGTTTTGTTTATGAAGATAAGTAACAATAAGAGAAAATAAAGTGCTTTATAAGAGTCATATTTATTCACGTTGTCTCAAGTTTAGCTTGGCTTTCGTATAATACTTATAACTGACTAAGGTATTATACGTAATTTATTTTATTTAGCCATTACGTGATGTAACTTTAATGCTAACCAAATTATTTCAATCTTGGTCTAATAAGGTAATAATTGTCATAGTTTATTCGTAGGGAATAAGGGATTTACATTTTCTTTCAATATCTGCTCTACGTATTATTCACTCTCTAAACACTCAATCATCACATCAACTAAAAAATTTTAAAGTGATGATTATAACCATAGGAATTATAATTCGGATGTAAATGTCGACTTACCGATTTAAAACAATCAGCAACAATTATAACGAAACGATTGGAAATGCTAAATTAAGTACAACGCGACTTTAACGTCTAGAAAATAAGAGCGTGTACAAAAACTTTTGACGGTTTGACATGCATAATTACGTGCTTAATTCTGTAATGTAATTAGCCCCAGCTTAAGTTAGTTCGACAAATTCGACGATAAGAAACTCAACTTCGACAGCTCAATGCTATACCAGTATGTGGCATGGGCACTTTATGTCTAAGTGGCATGGATTAAATTTGAATGAAGAAAAATCCTCCCATACGTAGAGGCATATTAGTAACAATAAAGTTTCCTTGGTCGTCTCTTACGTCATCCACGGAAAAAATGGAGAGGTGTTAAAAATCCTCATAGTTCAAATTTAACCCTTATTGCTTCGACAAAGAGTGTCCATACCATCTTCAATGTATCTGGCCCATGGATCCAAGTCAAGTTTGAAAATGTTGTAAAATGTACCCTCTACTACAACTACACACACTAAAACAGTGGTTGACGGGTACATCTCGTAAATTCTACATTTCTACTAAAAGCCCAAATCTACCATCGTAGTAGAAACAACTTCTACTACGCTACCGCTCACCCCCGCTCGCAGACGTCCAAGCAAGTGTTGATGGCAGAGTTCTGTAGTTCTATGCTGCTGCCCAGATGAGTTATACTTGGTAACTCGACCGCTGAAGACGTCCTACAACCAGGAAAGTGTTAAATCTATCTGTACAGTGACTATTGTACGCTGTCAATCGCCATAATAGAGCTAGGTTCATAAGGAGATAGAGAAGGACCTACTCGTTCAAACTCAACTCAGCCAAAATCACCTCCTGACTTTGATAATAAAATATTAACAATGTAAAATTCATCTTAATTCTAAAGTTTGTCCTTTAAATAGGACTTTGGGCGGTAGGAGGGCTGCTTCTGTAACTTGTAGTAGGTAACACTGTGCACACCTTATTAATCCTTACATGTGAAGATCATTGTTTATTGTTAAGTACTTTGTGATGCTTCAATCGCTGAATTGATCACGAAAAAATTGGGTAAAGGATCCGAATGGATCCGAAACAGGACACAGACTCAATTTTATCTCTGAACGACGCATAAATTTGGAAAAACAATTGTACGTATAAAGTTGGGCTCTCATCGACACTGTCGCTTATATCACACAGAGGTTGCTAGCAAGCTTATAATACAAAACATGTAAGTCCCCAAGACAAAATGATAAGCTATTTCCACGCGGGCAACAGTTAGATGCAAATAAATCAAACAGCTACAACGCAATGGCTTCCATTGTCTTACGGATTAATAACACTAAAATACTTTTCACGGTAGCAATTGTGAAGCATTAGCTAACCCGCAATCGCAGCGGAGCAGACAGCGGCCTGGGGCAATGTCCATGGCAGCATAAAACCGCAACAGTATTACAGCTCATTAGTACTGGTGAAACTTAGTCATTTCCCGCCCCGAACCGGACCGGCCACTCAAGACAGACCCGTGGAACAAAAACGTATTCCAGCATCTAGACCTAATTTGAAAGTTCAGCGGCGGGCAGGGAGGCTCTTTACAGAGTGGTCGCGGATAATAACTGGTGGTCATCGGCTATAATAGTCCAATTACCCCGCGTATTGGACTTAGCGCCACGCCACGGTATCCGCTTGTATTCGCAACCAATCATTTCGCTTGAGAAAGCGACAGCGCTCAGCGCTTTTAACTGTTTTTTACACCTGCTATTATTCGACAGCTTCATTTGTTAGGATATCAGCGCAGCGACAGCCGTCTCTTTTACCGGTAATACTTATAAAAAACATTTTTTGAACGAACACTTTAGATAAAAGTCGGTGTTGTCTGTTTATTGACAGTTTGAGTCGAAAGAAAGCCGTAACGCTTTGTCCAGCCGGGTAAAAGTTGTGTATTGATTGTAAATAAAAACGTCTTTATCTCCCGAACCGTTAATAAATTGTTATTAAACGCTTCGCCGGCCAAGTCTGGTGGTCTCAAAACGGTTGATTATTTCATTTCCTGTCACAAAACAATCACCGTTAAAACTCGAGCAATCTATGTCATTTTAGTTTTTTTGTTAAAAAGAAGATAATTAAAGATTTATAGTCGATTTAACTGCTTCCTGATCACTAATTATCTTTGGAATTTTTGCACGGGTTGCTGAATCGAAGGCTTTCTAACTGTAAGCATCATTAATTTGACCAATCGGTCTATATTTCATGTGGAACAGCTCGCTTAGAATAATTTCCTTTTTAATTGTAAATTAAAAACTGAGTTAATCTGACTAAGTAGTTGTCATGTTTCACCGGTTCAGAAGCTCTCCCGATTGATTGAGTTTAACAATTAGCAGCGCGAGATGCCCGCGGCGTGCGCCCACGCAGCGGGCGCGGATTGCCGCCGGCGGCCGTCGAGTACGGGCAGTACAGCCGACGGGAAAACTGGCCTAATTATGGGATATTACTATTTAATGATAGGTATATAAAATGTTACGTATCATAATACTTTAGGCTAGTTTTCGATGTGTTGTGTTTAAACTTAGATGTTGCCAGATTCGTGCTGAGATAAGATCAAACCGCTATCACGAAGCTTGTTTGTAAAGGTAATAGTAGATTGTTCAACAAGGGACTAAAACAAGCCATAATGTCACGAGATATTTAGACACCCGAGCATAGCGAGGGTGGCTATAGTTCGAGTGTCATTATGGTTATTTAGTCTCGCGTTAAACACTCTACTTTTCACTTTGAATGCGAGGAAAAAAACGACGTTCTTTCTGTTATATAAAAAATTACAATACTGATTACAACAAAGCTTTCCATGTACAAATATGTTTTAATCTAACCTAAGAAAAAAAAACGCGGTTTTTCTTTTCTTTTCCTTTTTTTTTGTAAAGGGACGCTTTGAATGCTTGCATATTTAGCCAACAGATTTTAACTTTAAACTATTTTTAAGCTTATTATTATTACACTATGCATAATAAAATGTGTTAATAATTATTATTATGAAATAAATTATTATTCGTAATCAATAATCGTGTTTTGCGGAATTAAATCACTTTTAAAAGTTTTTTTGGCAGAGTAACAATTACCGCCATTTTTAAAGACGTAGAAATAGCCTCATTGACATTTTGAGGTTATTTTTACGTCTATAAAAATGACGATAATCCTACGTTCACAAACACGGTGACTGGCTGTTTAAGAGGTTTCTAAGGCCAATTAAAAAAAAAATACTTTAGCCCCTAGAGCTTAAAAAGGAGTTTTAGGCCCGCTATATAGGGACTAAAGAATCACTTTAAGAGCATGAGAAGTGAAAAATACTGTTAAAACACTTGTCTTAGGTGAATAAAAACAACACGAGAAGACTATTATTATTGCAATGGCATACTAAAAATTGTTATTCGACTAACACCTAATTATGTAAATTTAAGTAGTTACTACTTCTCAATCGGCATTCATATTTGATTTTATTGCTGTGAATCAAATAAGCATTTACCAAGTTGTCCCTTTTCATTGAAGTGACATCATATCATTCATAACAAGAATAGGTAAAAAGCCTATCAAGTCTATGTTCTTCTTTCTTTCTTTCAAAACTGTTCAGTTATTATCCCACAAACTCCTTGCTTAGTAATCCACATTTTTGCCACCGCTAGTACCTTATTTCTCTACTTAATCGCAGTACATTGCAAACTAGACGGCTGCGTAATTGTTTACGTCTTCGCAAACCCCAGCCAGCGCTGGAAAACTTGTAGCTGTCACGACTCACCTAAAATAAGTGGATGCTCGCTTACAAGCACTAATGGATTCACAATTTCAATTGTTAGAAATAGAAACCTTTCACCTCCATCTTAAGCATCTGTTAGTAAAGCGAAAGGATGGGGAAGGAAACAACTGAGCATCGTGCGACGAAACTCGACTTTCGTTTGTTATACAATGTTTTCCAGATCATTTATGAAGATGTCCTGGGCTACTATTTATTCAAATTCAATCCCGTTTTTTAATCGACTTTAAAAAAGGAGGAGATTCTCAATTCGAACTATTTTTTTTAACCATTCAAAATCGTGTTTCGTGTGTAACTCGAAATTAAATAAATACATAATTATTCAATTTCTGCTTTTAGATATTGCAAGAGCAGAGAAGGTACATTTCCGTCTAGCATTAAGTTTAACTTTGATCAGTTCAACATCTCCAAACGTCAAGTTTACTCAGTTCACTTGTCTAAGGGCCCTTCTATTTGTTCTCTGTGGCCCTAAACAGACACGAGGCTCTATCTCCTGGTCCCTAATTGACACTATCGCTTTTATAGCCATTATATCGAACCCTCTAATTAACAGCGCAGGAGTACCGTCCGACACGGCAAATAACAATCAAAAGAACACTCTGAATAGTGTTGCCAGGCTGAATCATCTTTTACGGACGAAAAGACTCTCAATTTTGTTTTTTTTTTAATTAATATACCTTTTAAGATCTAATCAACTATTTATGTCACTGGCTGTCATTATGAAGTCTCATGTCAAGTGGCACCTGCTTTATTTTTTGGTTGCGCAACATAGTATGTTAGAAATTGTTACAGTTACAAAAACAATTCTGTGTAGTGTAGAGTTTAGAATAACACCTCTACTGATAAATTCGTCATACTCGACGCAAACATCGCGATGCACCTAAGTACTTAAGAATAAAACACTTTTTCAAACCGAAAAGGGGTAGTAGGTTGGTGTATCATAAATTGTGTTATAATTCTGATAATATGGATATGTCACCGGAAAATAACACATTCCGTAAGTTTATAAATTTTCTAGGAAATTTACCTAAACTAACATATTACATAATCAAACCTAACCTAAGTATTTTGATAATTTTACAAAAACGTGGACGTAAAATACTTAACACAATTTGTCTCTCGTGTACATACCTACATCACGTTTGTATTCACAGTCAAAACCATAATTCTCTCAAGGTTCATAGCCACTTCTAGCTTAATTTTAGGTTAGGTATAAGTTAAGAAGTTGTACAATACGGACAAGTTGCTAGCCTGTCGCCTAAAATATTCCTAAACCTACCTACATATATCCTCAGTCACCTCTTACGAAATCCACGAAAGAAAAGTAGAGGTGTTATTCTAAACCCGATATCCTCAGCAAATTGAGAGATGTGTATTATTTAGGTAATTAATTTACGTTTTGTCTCTATCTATTATTGCTTAACTATACTAACGATTTATGAAGTGTCCGCACAAAGTCTTACGAAACAAAGACATATGGTAACCCTAATTTCGTTTGTTCGTTTTATTGTTTAGGTATTGATAGGTAGATAGATGTGAAGGAAGTATCGGGGCAATTAGAAAGAGGCAAAAATACCAGCCCGCCTCCTAATTACGAGGCCGGAAAAAGTAACAAGTAACATGCATGCCTTTGAAGTTGTAGATCACATAATTACATACATACATACATACAATGAGGCCTGTATTCCCAAATAGGGTAGGCAAGAACATACGAAACGATACACAATCAAAATCAAGACTTTTTCTCGTTCCGCATCCACTTCTATACTAGAGACCGATAGGTACTTAAAAGATGGTAAACAATCTTACGTGTCTTTTTATTTAAACATACACTTTATAAATCAAAATCTTTACATTTTACAATTTAGGTATGAAAAAATCATTTACTTTCATAATTGAATTGTATATTGTAACGATTTTCATTTTTAGACTGTGTATTTCAATAAAAAGACATGTCAAGATTGTTTACCATCTTTTAAATACCTATCGGTCTATAGTATAGTAAGTATTTTTTTAGGTTTTAAGTTTATAGATACAAATTGTGACAGGATGCTAGTTTGTCGCCTGTCGCTATCCCTAGGAAGTCACCTCTTACGACATACACGGAAGAAATGCAGAGATGTTATTCTAAGCCCGACACCACACTGTACATGTGTACACAGCCAAGGAAATTAATACCGTGGCACAGGTTTAAACCTTTTCTTAATGAGTTTCGTATTGCTTTAATTAGTTGATAGTATACAATAGTAGTATGATACAAAGTGGCACAGTTGTCAAATTCCTTGACTGTACATTCCATATGAAGCACATGCATGGCGCGTTGTACAGTCAGCGTCTGATACATGTATACACTTTAGTACCTTTTCTAATTAACCTCATATTTGAACTCTCGCATGAAATTGTCACTGCAATCACAGTGACAAAGTACCAAAGTGTAACCATGTATCAGACGCTGACTGTACCTACATTGCATGTAGCCAATCACCAAAGCGGTACTACCAACTCAAGCTTGCCCTTCTGTTTCCACAGACAACTACACACATCGACAAAAGGATTTGGGATCAGGATTTGCAGATGGCTGGTCCCGGCGCGGGAGTAGCAGAGCATGTAATAGCGATCGGCTTCCGCGAGGGCGCGCCACTGTGGCCGGCGA